>CASHTH010001192.1:0-11192 GCA_030341885.1 Geodia barretti | reverse complement strand
TGGGGCTTAGGATGTTCCCACCTCCGCGGGAACGAACGGGTGCCAAGCCGCCGATCTTCAAAGCGCGTCTGCCTTCGTTGTAGTTGGCGACTGGCTGCCGCCCCCTCGCCCGTCCTCGATACGCCAACACCCGACCCTTCGGATTCCTAGATCCGGGGTCGGATGTTCTGGTTGTGGCTGAACAGGTTCGTCGGGTCGTACTTCTGTTTCAGAGCTGCCAGCCTCTGAAAGTTGTCGCCGAAAGCCGCCTGTATCGCCTCTTCTCCTTCCTCCGCCTCGGTGCCGACCTGGTTGATGTAGGCCCCCGAGGAAAAGGGCAACAACGCCGAGGCGAAGTCCCGGACCCATCGGATGTGGACCTCCGACTCCCCCGGGTCCAGAAAAACCGCGTTGGCGGCCCATTCGCACAGGGCGCCCCGGTGGCCGAACGCGGCTTCGTTGGCGGGCACACGTCGGGCGGCGTTGCCCAGATACTGGAACAGGATGCTCGAGAGCGGCGAGGTAATCCGGTCAAAAAAGTCGAGCGTGATGTCCAACGAGTCGTCGCTGACTTGACTCATGAAATGGGACTTCAGATAGTTCTGCCGTCCTTGGGGGGCCAGCGCCAGCTTCTGAGCCTCGGCGTAGGTCATGGCCCGGACCTCGTCGGATAATGGCGGGCCGAACTCCCGGAGCGGCCGGATGACCCGCTCCCCCTCTTCGATTGGGCCGTAGTAACAGAGCAGAATCCTACACGCTTTTCCTCCGCCCTCGGGGAGGGTCGTCAGGAAGGTGATGATGTTCATCTCGTCGGGCATATTGGCGGTAAACTCGCTGATCAGGGCGAAGAAGTCCCTCACCTTGTCGTATGGGTAGACCAGGTAGCCGGCCAGCACCATAGGGCCGACGGGATGCAGCCGGTACTCGAGCGAGGTTACGACGCCGAAGTTGCCGCCGCCGCCCCGAAGGGCCCATAACAGGTCGGGGTTCTCGTCGGCGCTGGCGTTGAGCGGCCGGCCGTCGGCGGCGACCACGTCGGCGGAAATCAGGTTGTCGCAACTGAGGCCGTAAGCGCCGGACAGCCATCCGATGCCGCCGCCCAGCGTCAGACCGGCGATGCCGGTGTCCAGGTCGGTTCCTCCGGGCGTGGCGAGTCCGAAGGCCTGGGTCTCGTGGTCGAACGCTCCCCACTTCGTCCCGCCTTGGGCCCGGACCGTTTTGGCCGCCGGATCGACGCGCACGCCGGTCATTTGGGACAGGTCGATCATCAGGCCGTCGTTGCAAACGCTGTTGCCCGGGAAGTTATGGCCGCCGCCGCGCACCGAAATGAGCAGGTCATTCTCCCTGGCGAAGTTGACCGAGTTGATCACGTCGGCCGTTCCGCTGCAGCGGGCGATCAGGGCGGGCCGTTTGTCGATCATGGCGTTCCAGATCCGTCGGGCGCTGTCGTAGCCCTCGTCGCTGGGGCGCAGCGTCTCCCCGTGCAAGCTACCCCTGAAGTCCTCGACTGCCGCCTCGCTGATTACGGTGTAGTCGCCGGAAAGGGTCGCGAAATTCAGGTCTGTCATAGGTTTGTCCTCCCGCGTACTTTTCGACCCCCCTGGAGCCGCTCTGCCAATGATCTTCGCTCGCTCCAAACGCATTCGGAGGCGGGTCTTGTCCGCTTTGTCTGCTGCCGATTATATGTCCGACGCCGGACCGCCGCCACTGTAACGTTCCCAAAGGGTCCGCACCGGCGCGGGGTGCAGCCAGCCGCTGACGGCTTCGGCGGACGGCCGACAGACCCTGTGATATATTCCGCAATACCACCGGCACCAGCCGGCGCAGATCCGAGGAGGTCAGGCAGATGGTCGACAAGGAACGGGACTGGGAGTACGGCCTGCGCACCGAGGGACACGGGACCGAAGGTGACAACGGCGGGCTGGTCGTAATCGGCGAGAACGGTTTCCACTACCGGGTCTCGGGCGAGAACTGGGGGCAACTTCCCGAAGGGTGGTTTTACAGAGAGGGAACGGCCGTCGCGGTTGACTCGAAGGACCAGGTCTACGTCTTCAACCGCGGGACCATACCGATGATCGTATTCGACACCGATGGGAACCCACTGCGCACCTGGGGCGATGGGATATTCACCAACCCCCACGGTGTGACCATCGCGCCGGACGACACCGTTTTTTGCGTGGACAACGGCGACAGCACGGTCCGGCAATTCACGCCCGACGGCGAGCTGCTGATGACCCTTGGCACGCCCCACCAGCCGAGCCCCAGGATGAGCGGCGAACCGTTCAGCGTCCCGGCCCACGTGGCCTTCGACAAGCGCAATGGAGAATTCTACGTGGCCGACGGCTATTCCAACGCGAGGGTGCACAAGTACTCACCCGACGGCAGGCTCCTCTTCTCCTGGGGCGAATCGGGCACCGGGACGGCCAGTTCAACATCGTCCACAACGTCGTTGTCGACAACGACGGCTGGGTATACGTCGCCGACCGTGAGAATCATCGCATCCAGGTCTTCAGCCCGAGGGGAAATACGAGACGCAGTGGGGCAACCTCTCTCGCGCCGCCGCCATCTGCATCGGCGACCGTTCGGGCGAAGAACTGATATACATCGGCGAGTACTTCTGCGGGATCGCCACCAACGACATCGGCACCGATCTCGTCCCCGTGTAACGGTCATGAACACCAGGGCAAGGTCCTGGCCAGGGTCGGGCGCGAGAGCTACGGCGACCAATCGGGCCGGTTTCTATTCCCCCCACGGGATAGCCGTGGACTCCCGGGGAGACCTGTACGTGGCGGAGGTGTCCTGGACCGACTACGGGCGGCACATGGATCCGCCCCGCGAGCTTCGCTCAATGCAGAAGCTGGTCAGGGTTCTCGACTAACCGGTGGAAGCTGTCCACCAAACTGGACCAAATCAAGAGCAGTCGTGTTGGGATTTACACTGGTCCTGTTATCACCCATTCCGCCAGGGTGGGAGGCGTGAGAGAGCATGTGGCCAAGGGGCTTGGGCAGGCGTGAGCTTTTTGACCATCAGGTAGACCGCGGGGGTGTGTAGCCAAGCTTCCCTGGTTTCTGTTCGTTCTTCATCATTTTTGCACAGCCGGTGGCACTGGCTCGGTCACGCCAACTTACGGTCCACGACCCGCCGGCTGGGCAGCACATCGAATCGACGGCTATCCGCCTTCTTGATCGACTACGGGAGCCAACCGCGAGCGGTTCAAGCCTGCGCCACCAACCGGCCCGCGTAAGCTGTATCCGCCCGGACGATCCGCAAAAAAGCGAACAGGTCCGGCAGCCAGGTCCATACGAGCATGGCCAAATCCGGCATCTCGTCAGACGTTAGACGCACCCTCGCGTTGAGATTGATGCCCAAGCTCGTCAATTCTCCTTGTGCTCGTTCCTCTTGGCGTGATCGTTCAACATTGGGTACCGGCCGCCTATGCATAAACGCGTCTCCATCCCAAGCACCTCTAGAAGGGTGGGGAATTTGCGCCCCTTGAGAGCGCGGTTGCCCCATTCCCAGGCGTTGATGGTTCTCGGGCTGACGCCTGACCGCTCGGCCAGTTCGGATTGGCCCATGCCCAGGTGCTTCTGCCGTTCCTTACGGAGTTTGAGGGGTGTTAGCCGGCCCGAGAAAACCTGTGTCCACTCCTCACGCTCTCACTGGCAATCTAACTCGATCATCTTGACTTGACGGCACTACCTGTACCACAGGTTGACAACCCCGGGCGAGGACTCTAGCCTAGCGTCAACTTCGAATCTACGCTGGGCGATTGGGGTGAATTATGGAGATCGAAGATCTGATCATAGACGATCGGCGGCGGGGTATTTTCAGGGTCCATCGGTCGTCCATGACCTCCGTGGATTTGTTCCGGCGGGAACAGGGACAAATCTTTGACCGATGCTGGATCTACCTGGGCCACGAGTCGGAAGTGGAACATCCCGGAGACTACCTGCGCCGCACAATAGCTGGTCGACCGCTTTTCTTGGTCCGTGGCAAAGATGATCAGGTGCGCGTGTTCCTCATTTCCTGTACCCATCGGGGCGCTTTGATCTGCCGCCGCGACGCGGGGAACGCCGATGTCCTGCAATGCTTCTATCACGCTTGGTCTTTCAACACCAACGGAAAGCTGATCGGTGTCCCCGGCGAGGATGCCTACGGCCCTTACTTTGACAAAAGCGAGCTGGGCCTGAAGCAACCACCCAGAGTCGAAAGCTATCGGGGCTTTTACTTCGTGAGTTTCAACCCCTATGTCGATGACTTGGTAACTTATCTGGCTGGCGCTAAAGATTACCTTGACCTGATAGTGGACCAAGCCGAGGAAGGGATGCGGGTAATTCGTGGTTCCAACAAGTACACCATGAAGGCCAACTGGAAGCTCCTGGTGGAAAACAGCCTGGATGGATATCACCTGGTTCCGACCCATCAAACCTATCTGGATTACATCAGCAGTCTCGGGACCGACGACAGCGGGCAAACGGCGGCATCCCGCATCGTCGGCACCGCGAAAGCGCTGGGCAATGGTCATTGTGTGATCGAATCTCCAGTGCGGAACGGCCGCCCCATCGCTCATTGGCACCCGCTGTTCGGTGAGGAGGCCAGGGAGCCGATCGCGCGAGTCCGTCAGCGGCTGGTGGAAAAGTACGGAGAAGAGCGGACCCACCGGATGGCCGATACTTCCCGAAACCTGATCATCTATCCCAACCTGGTGATCAACGACATCATGGCCATCACCATCCGGTATTTCGAACCGGTGGCCCCCGACCACATGGAGGTTACGGCCTGGCACCTCGTTCCGCGAGAGGAGTCGGAGTCCATGCTGGCCACTCGATTGGACAGCTTCCTGACCTTCCTGGGACCGGGCGGCTTTGCCACGCCGGATGATGTGGAGGCTCTGGAATCCTGCCAAGCCGGCTTCCGCGCCACCGAAACCGAGTGGTCGGATATCTCCAGGGGTATGCTCAGTCCTGCCAAATCGACGGATGAGCTTCAGATGCGGGGATTCTGGCGGCAATGGCACGCGAATATGCAAGGGCTGAGTCATACCGACGTGCAGGACGGGCCGGTAACGGAAACCGAAGCCGTGCCGGCTTTGGCTACAGACGACTGACGCCCCGCCGGACCAGGTAAATGATGACAACCGCTAACCAACCCACGTTGCGCGAGCTGGTAGAGGATTTCCTGTTTAAAGAGGCGGCGCTACTGGATGAATGGCGCCTGGACGATTGGGTCAATTTGTTTACCGAAGATGCCCGGTACGTGGTCCCCACCACCGACTTGCCGGATGGGGACCCCAAGCGCGACCTGGTGTTCATTGACGACGATATCGCCCGCCTGCGCGCTCGCGCGGTGCGCCTGAACAGCCGCCATGCTCACCGCGAGTATCCCTGGTCGCGGACTCGCCGATTCGTTTCCAACGTGCGGGTTGAGGAAACCAATGATGGTGAGCTCTCGGTAACGTCAAACGTCCTGGTCTATCGGTTCCGTAACGGCGAGGGAGCTCCTTACGTAGGTAGTATCGACTACGTCTTGCGGCGGGACGACGGGGGTCTGAAAATAGCGTACCGCCGCGCAGTGCTGGATTTGGAGGCTCTCTCCTGGCACGGTGCGGTTAGCATTATCTTTTGAACATCCGGGTTTCGAACACCCGGGCCGTTCGATTTCGTGGAAGCACCCGAGTGGTGGAGGCTAGCGATTGAAACTCGAAGGTAAAACGGCGCTGGTGACCGGTACGAGTCCCAACATCATGGGCGGTATCGCCGAGGAGTTGGCCCGGGAGGGAGCCAACCTGGTTTGCGCCGATATCCGCGCGGATTACGCCGAGAAATGCGCCTCGGCGATAGTCGCCGAGGGATACGACGCCATGGGCGTAGGCTGCGACGTAACCGACGAGGACCAGGTGGTCGCCGCTATCTCCCAGGCCACAGAACGATTTGGGGGTGTGGACATCCTGGTGAACGGCGCAGCTGTGTTCAACTTCAAGGGCGTGTTGAACATGCCCGTAGACGAGTGGCGCCGCCAGACCGACATTATTCTCACCGGTGCCTTCTTGTTCACCAAGCATGTGGCTCATTTGATGATCCAGCAGAATCGAAAGGGCAACATCATCAACATCATCTCCACCGCGGGGCATCAGGGCGAGCCTGGCAACGTGGGCTACGGAACCGCCAAGGCAGGACTGATCAACTTCACCAGGTCGGTGGCCATGGAACTGGCCGAGTACGGCATCCGCGTCAACAGCTTGACACCCACCGCCACCGACCAATCGGAAGGACGGGAACGGGCCGCCAGATGGGGCGTGGATTGGCCGGCACCCCGCTCGGGACAACGTGCAGCGGGACTACTACCAGACGCCAGCAGAGGCGCGCCTTTGCTCAAGCTCCCCAGCCCGACAAATTATGGAAAGGCTGCGGTCTTCCTGGCATCCGACGACTCCGAAATGATCACCGGATTCGACCTGCGTGTGGATGCCGGCGCCATTTCCAGGTACTGGATTTGGTCTCCTGGAGACGCTTAAACCCGGTCACGAAAGGGAGCCAAAGGGCGGCGGGCCCCAAAGCCGATAATCGTTGCGACGTGCGCCGGGTGTCTATTGTAGCGTGGCGGGTAGGAACACCGGCAGCACCACCTCGGGCTCGTCGACCGCGGGAAAGAAAGTCACCTGCACCGGCATGTTGATGCTGATGTCCTCGGGGGGTACTTGGAGGACGTTGCTGCAAATCCGAAGGCCCTCCTGCTCCTCCAGCTCGATCATGCAGAGGTTATAGGGAGTCTGTTCCTTCTCACGGATCGCCGCGTGCACCGGGTGTCGGACTATTACATAGGAGTAAACAAAACCCCGGCCACTGACCCTGGCCCAGTTGTATTCCAGAGACGAGCATTCTGGACACATGGGCGTTGGCAGGTGCCGGAACACGCTGCAATCCGAGCACCGTTGGATGCGAAGCTCGCCGTGCCGCGGCCCCTCCCAGAACCCCTGCTCATAGTCCGGCAACCGCTCCAGGTCGGGTAGCGGTACGCCTTCCAGCGGCGCGGTCATCGGCCGGGACTTGGCGGGTTGTTCGCTTTCCTGAGTCATCGAAACTCCTCGAAGTCCTTGGACCACCCCGGCGCTATCCCCGGCGAATTATCACGGCGGCGCTCAGTTGGGCCGTGCTACTGCAGGACAGGACCCGGTTAACGGTCTTGTGGGGCGGTTGAGCAGTGGAGGTGCCTCGGATAAGCCGGACAGCCTCCTGGGGATGGGTCAGGCCGTGGATATACGCTTCGGAATGATTGCCGCCGTGGGTATTGGTGGGCAGTCATGCCATCAAACCGCAGGTTGCTTCCACCTTCCACGAAGTCCTTTGCCTCGCCTCTGGGCACAAATCCCGTAGGCTTCCAGGTTCAGCAGGCAGAACGGGCGTGAAGTGGTCGTAGAACATCAGCGCATCCATGTCCGAGCTTGCAAGCGGGCCCGGGCCCACAGATCTCGGGCGGTGTTCTCCGACTCTGACGCGGCCAGGTCGGGGCGGTAGATTATGCCATCGTTGCGAGGGCCGGAGCCCTGGGCAGCCGCCTCAACCAGGGTCAGGGTGCTGGAGTGGCGCAGTTCCCTGGCGCGCTCCGGGGTCGTGATCACGATGGCAGCGGCGCCGTCGTTTTCCTGGCAGAAGTCCAACACGTGCAGAGGGTCCACCACCATACGGGAATTCTGGTGATCGTCGATGGTGATGGGTCCCTCCGGAGAGCGCGAGGGTTCCGGGAGGCGTGCTCGCGCAGGGTAACAGCGACCCAACCGAAGTGGCGGCTGGTAGCTCCCGTACTCGTGCATGTAACGCCGGACGAACATTCCGAAATGATGCGCCGGAGCCATGCTGCCCCAGGGAGCGGCAAAGCTCTGCGCCCCGCCGGGAATTCGCTCCGGACCCTCTGGCCCGGCCCAAGCGCAACCCGGAACGGAGGTTGGCGGCGCGGAAGCACACCACGTAGTTGCAAAACCCGGCAGCAACAGCGGCGGCGGCATGGCCGATCACTGCGTTGCCCGCGCCCCCGCCGTAGGAGACAGATTCCCAGTGACGCAGGTTCTTGATGCCCAACGATTGAATCAGCAGCGTTTCGTGGTTGGACTCCATGTCGTAGCGCACCAGTCCGTCGATATCCTGCGGAGCGATACCGGCATCATCGCAGGCGGCCTTGATCGCCTCGGAGGCCAACTGCAACTCGCTACGACCCGAGTTCCAGGAAAACTCCGTTTCGCCTATGCCGACTATCGCGGCCTTGTCCCTTATGCCATTGGTATCGGCTGGAATCATTGCACCCACCATAGCCTGCTACTCCTCCTCCCAGTCCACTACCTTCCGTTGTTTCAAGTCGCGGATCTGTTCGTCGGTATACCCCAATTCCCTGAGGAGAGGGCGGGTGTGCTGACCTTTGAGCGGTCCGGGGCCGGCCCGTCCCGAGGAATCCGGGAAGTCGACCACCGGGGAGTACCGCCAGAATTGACCATAGCGTGGCGCTTCTACCTGGGTACGGAGTTCGTTTTCACGCACGTGGGGATCTTCGTTGAAAAAGAAAAACATTCCCCGATCCTCGGCCTTGACGCATGCCACGTCGGCGGCGGTGAGCAACTGCTCCCAATACAGGGGTTCTTCGCCGGCGAACACCCGGGCCAATTCGTCAGCCAGCGCATGGTCGTATTCCCCCCGCGTCTCGGGAGTGGCAAAGCGGGGATCGTCCAGAAGGTCCGTCCGGTCGATGGTCCGGCACAGGGCCTCCCACTCGTCCTCGAAGGGACAAGCGAGGAACACCCACCCCGATTTTGCCCGGTACAGGCGGTAGAGAGCGTGCAGCCCGTATCCGTCACTGTCCGGCAACGGTCGAGGTTGCTTGCCCTCGTGCCAGTAGAAAGTCGTCGACATTGGCATAGGCGTTGGCAGCGATCATGGTGGACTCGACATATTGTGCCTTGCCGGTACGCTCACGGGCATAGAGGCCCAGTACCAGGCCGACGGCATTGACCATGGCAGTGTTGTGATCGGCAGTGCCGTCGTTCGCCCGTTTGAGTTGCCTGGCTACGGCAGCAATGTCATCAATGGACATGGACTGGTCCGGCGGTGGAAAAGCGTCCCGCCCCATCTGAGCCACGCCACCGCCGGACACGGCGCCGGCAATCGGGGCCATAGACGGACGGTGAGAGTAAGGCCCGTGGAGCCGTAGCCGCCGGCGTAGAGGTAAACCAGGTTGGGATTGATCCTGGATAACTGCTCGTACCCGATGCCCGTGCGCTCGGGGGCTCTGGGCGCATGCTGTGCAGCAGCAGGTCGGCCTTGGCTGCCAGCTTGCCCATGATCTCCTGACCCTCCGGAGTCTTGAGGTCCAGGCAAATGCCCTCGGAACCTGCCATGGTACGGTGCACCGTCATGGCCATCCCCTGCCGGCCCCAATCGCCGCCGGGGGCTTCGATGCGGATTACCCTGGCGCCCAGCTCGGCTACCAGGGCGCAACCCAGGGGGCCGTTGATTACCGTCCCAGTCCACAATCGGGTGCGGGGCGGGTCAGGGGGGGTCCCCGAGCGACATCTAACAGTGAGTGTAGTCTTGGGCATCCTGCCTCCCGGCCCACCGTTGTAACGACTTCCGGCGTCCCGCCCAGGCGGCCACGTCTCCGCCGTTTGGCTGACCCACGCCGGCGCCGCCCCGCTTCTGCCCGCGTCCCGGTCATGTTTCACGCATGGGGCCTAGCTGCCGCGTTCCGCCGACCCGCCAAGGGACAAAACACTTCCTGCGCGTGCCGTTATGCCCGATCTGAGATGGTCCAAGGGCCCTGCTTCGAGGTGATGTAGGGCTCTTCGGGCGTCGGCCACGGTTGCCGGCTCACATCCGAGAATATTGCCCATCCACTTCGTCCGCGTCTTCTCCTGGACCTTCCTTTAGAACGTGAAGAGTTCTCTCTCTTTCTTTCTTTCTTTCTTCTTTCTTTCCTTCTTCTTGGTATGTTCTTACTTCTCTATCTGACTTATTAAACTTCTTTTCTTCTTCTTTTCTTCTTTTCTTCGTTCGGTTTCTTACTTTCTTGCCTTTTTCCTCCAATTCTTTCATCTGCTCTCACAGCATATGATCCGTTCCCGGTGCCGCAACGGCGTCCTGATCATCGAATGGGCGCAGTTCTTTCCAGCGATCATTTCTTTGAACTTCAAATTCATCGGGTCCTTCGTATATGAACAGCTTCCATGTCCCGTCCAGTTGCATCATGGACAAACCCCGAACCACGCTCCACCATCATATCCCCCAGTTTTGGATCCGCTTGGCCGTCCTGTGGTGGGGTCGGGCCGCAGGTCACCTCATGTTTACCCTGCCATTCCGTGGGGTTGGTGCACGCACCGATGCCCATCGACTTCTCGGGTCCGGCCGGGGTAGGTGTCGGGCAGGTTCTCGATCATCTGGCCGTACACCCAGGACACTGATCGTAGGTGTCACGGCCTTCAGCTGCTGGTTCTTTCCACCCGCTGGCCCCACTACTGTCCGGTCTTTTCCCGCACGTAATAAGCGGACTTGATAGCCTCGACCCAGAGGCGCCGTTGGCGTCTTCCTGCAGTGGCAGATCGCCCTGACAACCCCCGTACGTTTTGGGTACCCTCGCCGGGGATGCCTGCTGCTCGCGACATCATCATCCGGCCGCTCTGGCGGTCCAACCTATCACGCCGTCGTAGCCCATTGTGTCTTGTGCGTAGGCCCTCCTTCGTCTTGCCGAAAGCCGGGTCCAGCGTGGCATACACTTCCCGGGATGCCTCCGCGCGCAGGCTTTTGTAACAATGCCCAGCTCTTGGCCCCCCCGCCGGAACTCTCCCACCCACGTCGTAAAGTAGCGCGCCAACTTCCCGCCGTTATCCCGTCCCTCCGGCGTTTTCAGGTCCAGGACCGACTCCTTTTTGCCCCGGTTCCACTGGATAGATCCCGGCGAGTTCCGAACTTTTCATGTCAACCGCCCGGAGGCTCCACCTTGATGACCTCGGCCCCGAAGTCGGACCTCACCAGTGGCCGACGCCGCCGTCCCGCCCGCTGGTGTAATCCAGGACGGTGATTCCTCAAAGACCTGCGCCACCTCACCCTCCCCTTTGCAGCTCTTATGCCCATTGCGCCCCGGACGCGCCGTCCGGCAGCTCATGGTTCGACCACCAGTATACCTGTCCCCTGCGCCAAAATCCGTGCCGTGCGCCGACGCATCGCGGTCCCCAT
>CASHTH010001188.1:0-15103 GCA_030341885.1 Geodia barretti | reverse complement strand
ACCAGCTGTTTCCGTGGTGAACCAAAACCGAGGGGGGAGGATCCTTTATGGATGCCAGGCCGAGTGACAAGTATTCGACATTGGGCACATAGGTGATAAAAGTTGGGGGGGAGACCTCTGTCAATAATGAGAAGAAAGTATAATCTTGACACCCACATCGGACAGATGAAAGTAGGGATGAGTGTTTTGTCCTAATTAAGCAGTAAATCTTGAGGAGGAAGGAAAGGTCTCAGTAGAGTGGTATATCCTATTGGTTTTGTGTCCTATGAGAGCGGTCTCCTACGCTTAGTATAGTATACCGTACATTCTGTAGGTATAGATCCAGTGAAGAGAGTTGTGCAGTAGGTGGAGAGATGAATAGAGGACGGAGATGAAGGGCAATGAGTCGATCAGAAGAGAGATGAGAGAGATCAGGTACCACAGAGTCAGCTGTGCGGGTTGTGAGGTCGCATGATGCGGTGCTAGTCGTACAGGCCAGAGTTCATACTGTTGGAACAGGGCGTCTGGGGTTCGACAGGGGAGAAGTGTACAATAACACTCGCATGCGATTGCGATTTGGGATTGCTAATCTGCAATTAATTATTTCTCTGCCATTCTTATATACTTCCAAGAGCTTTCTTCCTAAGAAAAAACCCTTTAATTTTCCCTGAAAAGCTTATGAGGAATGAAGCGGGCAGACTTACCAGGAGGGGTGTGGTTCCACCGCAGCCATCGTCTGGCAGGTGGGGTGTGCCAGACGTCTAGACGTACCGTCTGGCCACACCCCCACTGCCACGCCCCTCAGAGTCACCCCTCTAGAGATGAGAGCGGGCAGGAACATCCGATGCGCTACGATAGCGAGTGAACTATGGAACAAAGTTCTGATCACGTGACAGTCACATGACATGTTATAATACCATTCCACTGTACTTGGCAATCAGGAGCATGCCCACACCGCCCATCACCCACGGCAACATCCTGAACCACTGGAGGTGATTGTTTATTGCTAGCATGGCAACATCTGCCCAGTTGTTTCTCCCTTTCCCACCTGAGTAATAACCGCATGCGTCAAGCAATTTACATAAGCGCGTGCGTTTATGAAACAAACCTTCTTTGCATGTGTCGTGGTTATCACCAGAAGGAGACGCACTCTCTGTTTGCTTTGGACCTATACTTGGCCGCATTTCGACAATAAACTGAAAGCCAAAACAGCAGCGAAGAGCAGGTCAGCAGCGTGCATTTATTGCGCATGCGTGGAGTTGAAGCCACGCCCCCATAATAATAGTAGGGGCGTGGTCCGTTGCGAGGGGTGTACGTGTGTGCCGTCACATGCAAAGAGTCCACAGCATAAGAGTTTGTGGACACAAACGTGAAAACAGAGGGCCTATAGACCTAGTGCCTTCAGCTGTAGCGAGTCGAGAGCCGTACGGAGCAGGTAGAGCGGGCGGGAGATGTCGCGAGGGGGCGGTACTGGCACCAAGAAGGACGTTCTACTGGAGCTGGTCTCTAGGGACATAAAAGAGGTAGCGAGTGTTTACTGTTTGTGAGTATAGCTAATGGAGATTAAAGAGTTTGGACTTCAGCCTGGCAGTGTTGTTTGCGTGTCCTTGCTTCATTCTAGCCGTCGAGAGTACATAGGCCAGATTGTCTTCCTCTCGGAAGAAGTGGGGACACCCTTTTTATTTTCTTGCATGCGATTCTAACCTCTGAAATAAGGACACCTCAATGACGCCGACATTCTCTTCCGTCCCATTGGTGTCTGAATGTTAGGGGAGTTCCACTGTATTAATGTCAATGTCCATGTCACATCTCACCAAACTACAGGCATATGTAAATTGCACTGTAGAGCTTGTTGATAAAGAGTGAGCAAATCATCTTTTTCTCATTCTAGGTGTAGTGTACTTTGCATAAGACTATAATTCTTATCAGATATACCCTGTGATATACGATTGCAGAACAGTGTTTTTTCACCTCACTGTCACGTGTTAATACAGCTGCAAAGAGTACACAGTGAAAGCAAAAGTAGTGATGTCAAGGCGTTTACGGAGGCAGAAGAACCAGCCCAGCTCCTGTGTGACCATCTCGATCACATTCTCATGCACGGTCTGAGAGAGTTCGAGGACGGGTACTGGCCGTTTGTGAGACACTTCACCAGGAACGAGCTGGTCCAGAGAATACGGCAGTTGAAGAGAGTTACAACCAGTGTCGGGAGAGGTGAGGGGAGCGGGAGTAACACGACAAGATGGAGAAAATGGGACGGGGGTAGGGGGCAGAAGGACGAGGAGAAAAAGAGTGAAGTCACAGCACGGCTTAATCAGGAGAATAATGTGCACATGAAAGTGTATCAGAAGCTAGTTACTGGGGGATTGTATCAGCCTATACAATCCTACATGTGCAAGCAGGGTTCATACATGTCATTTGCCTAAGGATATCCAACAAATCTGTTGCAGTACCCAGACAGGACAGCATTCGCCCTTACAGGGCTCATGCTGTCATGTCAACATATACATACATACATACATGCCAAAATACAGCTGCAATAGCTTCTGAGTAATAATGCATGTGTGGATGCATTAGTGCACTATAGCCGTCTTACTCGTTGCCATTTGTTCAAGCAATGTATATATACATTACTATAGCATAGCATGCATGTCCATCTCTATTGTACTGTGTTATAGTGTTGTAACCTGTTTATGTGCAGGCAGATCCTGGCTGTACACTGCACTCAACGAACAGAGTGTCGAGAGCTACATTAGGATGTTTGCTGAAAATCAAGACATCGTTGAAGGATTTTACCTCAGGTATCAGTTATATTATGCTCCTGTATTATGCAGTGGAACCCCTCTAATCTGGATACCAATGGGACAGAAGAAAGTGTCCGTATTAGTGAGGTGTCCTTATTTCATGGTTCAAAGAACTGTTGTTGGGGAAAGAAAGGTGTCCTCCTTAGAGAGGTGTCCTCATTTCAGGGGTGTCCTTAGAGAGGTGTCCTCATTTCAGGGGTGTCCTTAGAGAGGGGTTCCACTGTAATGGATGTTTTTCTCTGTGAATTAATGTTCTGGCATCGACTACAGAAGTTTGCATTTGTCAAAGATATTACGTCATTGATTTTATGAACATCTCTTTCCATTCACAGGGATGCCTTTATTAGGGATATGGAGGTGTGTAAGTGGAAGCTAACGATGTAATTTCTTTCATCCCTCCGTCATAATTCACTTGTCTCCTTGTTTTATACAGCATATTCTTCTTCTCCTGACGCTGGTTTCAGGCCTTGATTTCATCTCTTTTGACCTACAAGTGGTGAGTCACACTTAATTTTGTGGATCATGTGTACAAGAAATTCTCTGGCAAAAAAATTCCCTTTTCCTACACATTTATATGAGTGGTTTTCTTTCAAAATATTGACCCACTGTCCTGTAAATGCGAAGGGTGGATACTAACATGTGGTACAGTGTATCTGTACATGTACGGAATGCTTGTATGTATGTACATTTAGGCCCACCCTCTACTGCTGTCTTTGTGCCCTCTCAATGAGACTCCCTCCCCTTTCCCTTGTCTGTTGTGTTTGTATGTACATACCTTGTCTGAATAGCATGCATTCACGATGTGTGTATATAATATTCTGTTGTGGTAAAGGACTGTGACTATTTGGACTATGGAGCCAGCATACTCTCATCAAAGATCACCTCACGTACATCTTCTTCAACTGGTACGTATACATCGGAAAATCCGTAAATTTTTCAAATGTCTCCAAAAAAAACCCCCTAAGTTTGTTGATTTTGTGAAGGCATAACAGAAGCACACAGAGAGAGTGACCATCCTAATCTCATTTCGCAGTAGCAATTTAGGAAATATCAGCGAATTTTGCCACCCGAACGTTTTACGCCCTAATGATAGATTTTACTCAAATCACGTCTCCTCTTTCTCTGTTTGTCCGTAGAGGTGACCCCAACATTCTTGAGTGCAAAGGTCAACAGTAAGAGTGGGCGACCACGAACACACAGTGACCCCACCCCCAAGCCCCCCGGGGCAATTCCCAGTCTAACGAGAGGGGCACGCAAACAGACGAGGAACAACAAAGAAGCACCAGCTGCTGGTACAGCCAGTTCGGAAAAATCTCCTGAGGCATCGGGAGAAACTGGAACTAATATCGAAAATGAAAATGGAGATAATTTGATACGTAACGAAGGGGCTGGTGATAGTATCCCCATACCATCCACTGAAGAGCCTCGCTCATCAATGATGTCGTCCTCACTACAAATGACATCATCGAGAAATCTTCTAGAGAGGATGAGTTCGCTAGAGACGAAGTCACCTTTTCTAGAACGAGCTGCAGCATCTCGGGAGGGGCTGCGGTGGAGGGGGGCGGGGCAGTCTGGTAGAGGGGAAAGGGTTAAAGATGAAAATGGCGAGGAAGATGATATGGTGGTTGCTAAGGGGCGGAGAAGTGGGCGGAGCAAGAAACGAAGGAGGAAGAGAAACGAGGAGAATGAAGTCTCGGACGAAAGCTCTCCCAGAGGTCATGTGACCAGAGAAGAAAATCATGTGACAAGAGAAGGAAATCATGTGATCCCTGGAGCTGTACTGTTTAGTCCGACCAACACAACAACAACAACAGTCGATGCCGATGATTCCGTTCTGGTAGGGGCTCCCCATTCAATGAGAACGGAAGAATGCGATTATGAAACTGAGCCAGTGATACTGCAGAGTCTGGCGGAGGAGAAGGGACTGGGGTTGAGTCTGGAGATGGAGTTGGCACTAGCCGCAAGGGATGAACCGGGGATCCAAACTAGTATGTCGTCTGGGGACGCTGGGGGTGGGGACCAATTAGAACTACATCTACCTCCGTCTCGTGACGCGGCACCTTCTGAAACGCCTCGCGTGCATTTGGAGAATTTGGAAGAAAGTTTACCTCGCACGTCTGGTAATAATCGAAACCCTTTTGATGTGGAAGAAGATGTAGACCTCTCGCCTTCCCTCCCTCCCTCCACCCCTCCCTCCTTCCCTGATAAAAACAGTGACAACCTCTCCAATCGACAACACAGGTCCCATACAATACATCACCCTCCGAGTTCCGCTAGCACTCGCTCCGAACTGAAATCAGACGAGAAGAGAAACCCGCGACGAGTGCCCCTCAATTCAAAGCCAATCTCTTCGTCTTCTCGTTCGCCGCCATCAGCTCAGCATCGGTCAAAGTCGCGGCGAGAAAAAGGAGTTACGTCAGAGGTGGAGGGAGAATTCGATATCATCACGCAGAGCGAAGTGAGGGCCCTGGACGGCCGGAGGAGAACCAACGCACTGTATTCAGAGGACAGAGAGGGAGAGAGGGAGGTGGGGGAGGGAGATGAAGAGGATTTGGTGACAGTGGGTAAGATGGTGTACCACGAACCCCCACAAAGACCAAAGACAGTTACGGAGGAGAGAGAAAAGAGCCTGTGATGTCAGGTGAGCTTCAGTGTGACTCTAAATGTTAGGGTTAGCTCACACCACAAAAACGCTTAAGGTTTTGTGGCATTTTCTGGCTATCTTCTCCTTCCCTCTTTTGTCGCAGGATTGACGAGACAATGAGGGTTGTGTTCTCCATCGATGTCTTTTTCCCTGACACAGAGAAGACCACGCCCCCTCCTCCTCCTCCTACTAATGAGACCCCCGACCGACCACAGCTGCTGCTCACCAGAGAGAAGAGAGAGTCTCAGGGCCTCGAGGAAGAGGCCAAGAGGGTGGGTGGGGAAGGAAGGGAGGGAGGGTGTCAGCTCGTGGTCAACTTTTTGTGAATTTACCTTACAATCACTTCAGCCAGCACTAATTTGGGTGAAACCCTAGTCAACCTTGTTGTGACGTTTCCCCTTGGAATCACTTCTGTGCATATAAGAACAACCTTGTGGGGATGTACAGTATGTCTCAACAACTTGGTAGCGAGGTAGAAAGGCAAGGCAAGGCAAACAAGTCAACTACACCCAGGTCCTGGGTGTGATTCTAACCTGTACACATTTTGGCTTGCGGTCAATATCTGCCAGCTAATCACCTCCCTCACTATGTGGTGAATCATTTGTCAACACTGTGTTTGTAGAGCAAATGTAACCTTGAACTGTAAGTGAAGATGTGTCTCTCACCCAATCAGTTGGTACAGGTGAACACGCCGTGTGGGCTGGGCCAGTACAGACCTGGGTATGCTCTAGTCACTACTGAGGCCGTCTATCTGCTTAGGAGAGGTACGTATGTAGGTGTAATTATACCTACATTCAGGCTTTTTATAAGTTTCTTGATAAGGCAAACCTGTGTTTTAGTATGCCTGAAAGTCAAAGATTCACATTTGCTCATACAATAATAAGTTGTTTTAGTATACAGTGAAACCTCTGAATAAGGGACATCTTGGGGACATTGAAAGTGTCCTTTATTCAGAGGTGTCCTTTTCCACCCTCCCTCCCTTCTCTCCCCCTGCTTTGTTCAATCCCATAGCCTTACTTCTTATGTTTTGTTCCCTTCCCTTATTCAGAGGAACTGTATACACTTATGTATCAGTATGGCTCACAATAAGTGTCCTTGATAGAGAGATTTCCTTTTCGGAAGTTTTGCTGTTTTTTCAATTTTCCTCTCCCTCTCCCCCTGGCCTCCACAGATGGAATTGAAGGGATCTTATCGCGAGAGTTCGGAGCACGATACAAGGACATGGATCATCTCGTGGTCAGTCTCCCTATCACGTAACTATCATTCCCAGGTCATGTGACTGTCATGTGATCAGATTGGGCTGGGATGGCAGAGTATGGAGCTGGTGTACCGAGAGAGGAAGACCGAGGAACTGCGGAATTGTGTTCTTGTCACGGGCAGCGAGGCTGTGTCCAGGTATGAAGTAACTTTTGAAACATCGGGGTTGTTGAATTATGAGGTGTAAGATACACACGCGTGTGTCAACAAAGTGAGGTAGTAAGGCAAAGGCAAACAAGTCAGGACAGCTCTTTTTTCCAAGGAAAAAGAAAACCTGCCCCGGGTGGGGATTCGAACCCACGACACTCTGCTTTCACGGCGAGCATTAGCAGCGATTATGAGTGTTGCTGGAAAGTAGGTGTTCGCTGTTGACTCGTTTTGAAAGATCTGAGTTTGTGAGTGTGTGTGACTTCCTTTGTCAGGAGTCTGATGGAGTCGATGGAGACAGCTGCCAGCCAGTGTCCAGGGTTCATGAGGGTCATTCCGAGGAACAGAGATGACGAGACTCACTGGGACGCCATCGAGAGAGAGCTCATCAAACTGGGCAGTGAGGTGTGTGGGGAAAGGGTTAACCTTTTAGCAGTGTGTGGGTAAAAGGTTAAACCTGAGATGTGTAAGTAAATGGCAGTGTGTGGTAAAACTTTGAATTGTGTGGGGATAGGGTTAACCTTTAGCAGTGTGTGGGTAAAAGGTTAAACCTCATACGTGTAAGTAAATGGCAGTGTGTGGTAAAACTTTGAGTTGTGTGGGGAAAGGGTTAACCTTTAGCAGTGTGTGAGTAAAAGGTTAAACCTGAGACGTGTAAGTAAAGGGCGGTGTGTGGTAAAACTTTGAGTTGTGTGGGGAAAGGGTTAAACTAAACAATGTGTGGAAAGAGTTAAAATTAGCGGTGTGTTATCCTTCCAGACCAGTATGGATAGGGTTCAGTATTCTCTGGTGAACTGGGAGCAGGTGAAGGGCAGCGTTCCAGACTCCGCCTACTCTCAATCCCTCGCTGGTATATACAACAATAATAATATTTATACCAGTGGTGAAAAGGTTTTGAGGTCTGTGTGAACCATCTGAAAAAGATTTTATGTGCGAAATGTTGGAGGTGGTGAGGTCTTTCTCTTTCTGAATCTGTCGACTTCACTTGAAAATGTGTGTGTGTGTGTATGTGTGTGTGTGCGTGTGTAGAAATGGCCAGTGGACTGCTGTACTTCAAGAAGAACAGTCGGGTGGGCCTGTCGTCATGGAAACAGGGTTTCTTCAGACTCATTGACGGGACCCTGCACCAGTTTGGCAGTGAGGTGAGAGAAACACACACTCACGGAGCAGATCAATGAGGTGTAGCATGTCCACCACCTCCACCAGTTGCGTATGTACTGTGAAACCTATGAACAAGGAACACCTTGAGGGTACTATATTATACCAATTCAGAGATGACACTGAATGAATTTGAATTTGAATTTGATAAAAGTCAATTGGTTACACTGAATGAATTTGATAAAAGTCAGTGTGACTGAAAGGTGAATGCATTGCACATAGGGAAAAAGAACATGTGTGGTGGAGCAGAACTAGTAGCTAGTATCTGTTATGGGAGGGTGCTTTGCAGCAGTTTACTATACACACTGTAAGTACAGGTTTTGGTTCTCTCAGACGGACAAGTTGTCCAAGGCCACATTCTCCCTGGCCGGATGTGGAGGGGTCACGAGGGTCGTTTCCACGGGAGATAGTCGGCAGTTTGTCCTCTCTCTGTCGCTGGCCGGCTCCCAGCCGTTGCTACTGGCAACGGGGACGGAGGAGGAATTGACTCAGTGGCAGATGGCGCTATGCGAGGCTGTCCTCCAGGTGAGACGATTTTCACAACAGTTCAGCAAAAAAGACACAGCTACATACGTACATGTGTGTATGTGTATGATTATATATACCCAGTAACTGAAAAATGATGCTTCTTGTCTGAACCATGGTTTGACGGGCTTGAATGCTAGGGTAAAGAGCACTGAATCGCCGCTGAGCAAAGAATGTGTATTTACAGCATGGAAGAAACAATTTGTTACATTTTGTTGCATGTGCTTTGCTTGCTGTAGGTGCAATCTTCGGACCAATGCAAAAATCCTATGTGTACCGTTCTACTGACCAAGGAGAAGGTGAGTGTACATGATGTATATAGCAATGAGAAGGAGAGAGAAGAGGAGAGGAGAGAAAGGGAGAAAGGAGAGAGAGAGGGTGAAAAGAGAGAGAGAGAGATGAGGGCGAAAAGAGAGAGGAGAAATTGCCACTGTGCAGGTCCACATCTTGCAAGAGGACATGTCCAGAGGGTTGGTCCACCACATCACGTGTTGTGAGGTGACGGCAATTGAGAAGATATCTGTGGATCATCGCCTGCCACTCTACTGCACTGTGGTATATATGATCGTATTATACCTGTACAGTATATATATAGTCATAAGTCCATCAGACCACCACCATTACTTGAATGGGAACAGTGTAAATGAAAAGCACTAAAGTGCAAACCCTCGGCGAAGTAGCTCGCAGAGAGTCTGACACGGGCCAGCTACAGTAGTAGATAGCACGCGAGAGTCGATACACGCCATTCGTTGTGACTTCTTGTGCCTTCAAGATAGACAGAGCAAGCGGACCCGGTCGAGCTGAGGTGCCTAGCCTGTGCTAAATATAAGCGCATGCGCATTATCCGCCAGCGATAAAATGGCGACTCGACTACCAGCATTAGCCATACAATGCTGGAAGGCGCTCTAGCTCTAACTCTGCAACGGATCATTTTCAGAGAAAACCCCACATATATTCTGACCCTCGTCGCCCGTTGGGTAGATGGTATCATTTCTGGGACGAACAGACACCCGAGAAGTGAGATTGAGAGTAACAGACACAGCTCTAGACAGACAAACCCTACAGTACCCTCGCATGCGCGCCGAGGGTAATAAACCCGAGTTCTCTCTCACACACTCTCTCTCTCTCTCCCTACTCAGACGTATGATGATGGCGAACTCTGTAAAGGGGTGTGGCTTCTCTGTTTCAGCTCCGAGTTTGAACTGGGGAAGTTTGAGACGGCTCTTGCAGAATTGTGGAAAGATGAGTTTCAGGTACACTTATAAGTACTAGCTCAGTAAGGACAATAGCTATAATTAACATGAATGATCACTTCACCCACTCTTTAGGGACAATTAGCCAGGTATATCCCAAGTATGGGTATATAGGGTATACTTAAAAGTGGGATTTTGCAAGATTGTCTCCTTCCAAACACATATAAAATGGTGTTTCATGTCAAGGGAATTGGCCCTTCGTGGTTTACGCTCTGGTTCTCAGCCCTTCATAATACGATCCCTCAGCTTCTAAATTAATGTCTGCTGCATGTCATCATCCGTATATTTATGTGCAGCTTTCTCTCTCCATGCACTAATCCTCCTCCTTCAGATCGACCTTCCATTCTCAGAGCTAGAAGATGTGTCCGTCATCCAGAGAGCTCGTCAACACAGTGACCTCATGACCTCTACCAGTCTCCGTAGCGACAGCATCACCAGGGGAGACAGAGTTCACGTTACAGCTCCACTTTTTAATCACATTACATCACTACTTCATCACCATGTCGTTATAGAATACTCACAAATTGATCAATCACATGATTTTGAAGTGCACTAACACATAATATGTATACACAAATAAATTACAGCAAAGCCACACCCACCAACAATGAACAATAAGTCATCACATGACTTCGATTGATGATACCTCAACTAAATCTCCCTAGCAACCGACGAACCGACCAATCAGGGTTCAGTATCGCTCTCCTGATGGCACTCTCGAGCCACAGGAAAAGTCAGTGAGCGAGAGAACTGCGTTGCCCTTGCCGATAGGCCTCCGCCTGTTTTCTCGCCACTCCAGGAATGTAGCCTCGTCGATTATCTCTAGATCTTCGTAGAGAATGTGGAATATTCTTCCCAACAGCTCTGAGAGGGGGAGGAGGAGAGGGGCGCGAAATCAGACGAAGAGAGAGAAAGAAAATGAATGTTATGATTACACTTTCCAGCTATTATCAAGGCTGATGACTGTTAGGGCTGTTCTTCCCCCTTCCCCATTTTTTGAAAGAGGCCACTTAATTTCCATAACTCCTAAGGTATTTGCACTGCCCTCTCCAGCTATGGTTGGTTTGGCCTGTCCTTCCCATCCACACACAGAAACAGGCCCACCCATTTTATATACCTGGTGGGTGTTCAATTGAGGCCACCACTCTGTATTGCATATAGATGTGAATGTGTAGTTCTCTGTGCTGTCTGCAAATTTCTTGAGGATGCGGACCGCTCTTCGGTCTGCAAGTCCTCCGCCGTTCAACTTGACTCTCTCACCACAACCGTTCAGAGTACATTACAGACAGTCTTACTAAAGAATCCTGAGCATTTACTGAAAACAGTTCAGACAGTTTACAAGAGAATCTCTCAAACCGAGTATAGAGAATCCATGGAAGTTTACTGAAACTGTATACTATGGTCATCAGAGTTTACAAGTAGTTTACTGAGTGACGTCCTCCGTGATGATTACAGAGCTCACCCGTGACGAATGCACTGCAGCCGAGCAGTCTCAACATCTTATGACATCCTGTCGTTCTGGCCTCAGACGCACAGTGCTACCTAGCATAGAGATCACAGGATCTGATCACATGACACACTTCCTAGATCGATGACATAGGTATAGGCACACACTATCACAATTTAGTGCGCTGACGCACGGCCATACACTTGAGTAACGATCCAGCTCACTATGACTAGTCACATTGGACTGGTACACTGACTCACCTCTACACCAGACAAAGATCTCACATCATTTGTGGTGTCACATGGCTCTAATCGATGATATCAGGTCGTGAGGGACTGACGAAGAGACTGGCTACTCGTGACTGACGCTCTCCTTCTCCAGCAGGAATCCCAGTTGCTACAACCAGAAAAACAGGGTGGTCAAGACAGGTTGTGTTGTCAAGTCAAACATCCCACTTCTTTGTTTACATTGAATACATACATTAAAAGTGATCTAGAATGTGATTTAAAACACCTAAAATTTCCAGTCACAAAATAAAGCTGATTACCTCCATCGCCAACAAGCTCTCGGAGGTCGTCGTATTTGACCCCTAGCTCCTCACACCTCATTCCTTGCCATAGCGCCACGAACGCTGACTCACAACACACAACAACTGCTGTCAGCGCTCATCCACACAAGGCAAACAGGAGGGAATTACTAAACGAGCAGAACTGCCACATACGAGATTATAGAGATACTGAGAAGTATACAGTACGACTGAAGAGACATTAAGGTAGAGATACTGAGAAGTATACAATACAACTTGCAGGTGAAAGAGTTACTAGAGATTATGAGAAGGAACAGGATACTAAGAATATCTAATTTTACGTTAGAAGTACTCGAGATCGCAACCCAACCTTGGTAGCCCGGGACGCCCCCCCGACTTTCCCTTCTTAACGACCCCTCCTCCGAGAGGGAAGGAAGGCAGGGATGCCTTCTTCCCTACTTTCCTGGTTTCCGTGGTCCTGGAGCCCCGGGAACCTATGCGGAGGTTGCTCCGGGTAACGAGGGGGAGAGAGGACCGACGCAGGCGATGGGGCAGAAAAAGGGGTGGGTAGCCGCTCGAGCATGTGTTGTCCAAGATCTCGGGGAGATTGGTCATCAATGTCCTCCGAATACTCCAGAATCTCCATCAGGACTGTAGGCATCATAGGGGACTTTAGCTAGAGAAATACGAGCGAGTTAAAGTATTCTAGGATGATTGACTACCAAATACGGAGTATACTAGGATAAATTTGCTACAGAATACTGAGAGTATACAGGCATATGAGGCTTTACTACAGATACGCGGAGTATACTAGGAGAAATTTAAAAAGAATACTGAGAGTTTTACAGGACATTACTGGATGATGATTTACTGGAGAATGTTGAGACAATAGACAATACACAATTGGCATGAAAAAATGGTGAATATTTGCGTGGAGATTTAAAAAGTTGCAAACGTGTTCTCCTTTACCATCTCTGAATTGTCCAGGTGAGTTATAAGTCCTCGAGCGAGATCCCGCAGCGGCTGACTCGCCACGCAACGAGTGGCTCATTCTTCTCCATCATCACGTTGATCAACCTCCGCACAAAGAACGGTGCAGATTGTTCTGGAACCTTATTATCCTTGACACATTCTAGGCTTCCGGGGAAAGGGGGGCGAGGGGGGGGAAGATGGTCGTGATTGCTACAGGTGTAATTGGCTGGAAAAAAGTTTAAGTGCAGTACACAGGCTAAATTTAGAAATGTTACTAAAAGATACAATAAACAATAGAGCCCAGTTTACGAATAATAATAGTAACAGTTTCTAAAAATTAGCCATTAAATACACCGCCCATTCCCCTTAATACTGAAAAATGTAAACTACTATTTCCGAAGTCTTCCAGGTATGTATGTACTATATGTATATATAAGAAACCTTGAATCCTGTTCTCTTGCCCATTCACAGACAATTGTGTTGAGTCTGCGACATATGACCCTCGTCCAACGGAGGAAGGATTGGGACGTGGAGGCGGGTGGAGGGAGGTGTTGCCTTGGGATACCGGGAGGTGTGGGTGTGCTTTGCCTCGCGTTAGACGCTGGCTCTTGACCGCCTGCGGGAGTTGATACACAATACAGACACAGTGCAACACAACTCTATGGACACCCAAATGTGTGTAATAAAGCCACTTTTTCTTCCCTGTTCTTGTCAACAGTGTTGTGAAATAAGGACACCTCACTAACATTGAACTTATCTGTCCCCTTTTTAGTAACTACATTGTTTCCCACTGCCTCAAAAAGGAATTCCTCTTATCTTAACTCCGAATGGACAAGCCTCTCTCTCATGTGCAACTCATCCCTATACTAGTCGAGCCCCTCTTCTTTGCCGCTGGACCCCTGCCCCCTCCATACACATTCCATTCCTCTCCCCCCTTCTCCCCTCTCTCCCCCTTCATGAACACCTCCTGAAATGGACCGGCAGTATGTGATATGACAAACACGATCCCATAACTGTTTCTTTACACCCAAAACCTTCTCTCGTGAGGAGAGGGAATATAGAACGGTGGGAAAAAAAAAAAAACAAAAAAAAAAAAATTACGAAAATGGCACACAATCGATCACGCATACAACAAACTGTCATGCGGTTCCAGGAGTTCTTGCAAAAAATTGTCAAACCAAAATTTTATTTTAAAGTCGCGAACGCAAGTAACTCCTACGCACAAGAACAACACACACACCTCAGAGGTTGTTTTGCAGACTTCTCTCCCTTGGCACGCCCTCCAGACCCGCCGCCCACAAATGCGTGACCGAGACTAGACCCAATAACGCTGCCAGAGCCAGAGTCATGGGCAGACGGAGCACCCTCATAGGCCCGGCTCCGACGGACCGCAGCATCCCGCCACTGGGGTCCCAGTGGAGCCTGCGAGGAGAGAGGTGACTCCATTTCGGACCGCCCCCGCCCGAAAGAGGAGAGAGAGAGAGAGCATGGAGGAATAAGTATCTTTTGATCTGTATACCTTCTCCCTCGACCTCCCACCCGAGACTGTGTTAGATCTCTGGGACAACTTGGTCTGTATTCTCAGTCACCTTCTCCACTCATAGTTTATCGTCCCCGACTCGTAGACAGTCATCACCCAGCTCCTGTTTGACAACCACACGATAAAAAAAGAATCCCCAGATAACTTCCAATTTTTGCTCATACATATCAAACCTACAATTATCATTCGGTATGTACACACACACCCACAGCACCTAAACAACCTCGTACACGTGGTTACATAACTACACGATTCTTGTATCCGGTTCACATGCCAAACAAAACGCTAAACAAGAGAACACGAGTTTCACGTAGCGCGAGACGGAGCCAGCTAGCATGCCCTCAGTCTAGCATCCCCGCGAGATTGTCGTACTCCCCGCATCGGAGGTGTAGAATGATGGTGATATTATGCTCTGGTTACTGGCCACCTCCTGCTGAGATCCGTATTAGCTCATCGGCCTTTGACTCGAGTGATCTGAGGGCGAACGGAGAAGGAGGCAAGGGCATAGAATGTAAAGAATAAGGATATTAATCCCAGGGGCACCATCCTTTTTGTGCTGTGGGGAAACGTGTCATGACTTGCGCTCTCTGTGCGCCTTGTGGCCTTATTGGATTTGATACAAAAAAAAAACACGTGCACAATATAACTAAATAATTTTCAAGAAACCGTTGACAGATGAATAATGTTCAGTAGTACATACCAGTACTGATCAATGGTCTTGAGGACGGGTGGCAATGGTATCTGCGAAGGAAGGAGGCACCACTTGTTTTTGCGGCAAACTCTGACTTACGTATTGAAGAATGAAACCGAATACTGGACGAGATATTCCTTTGCACTGATTTGGTGGATCA
>CASHTH010001187.1:0-24378 GCA_030341885.1 Geodia barretti | reverse complement strand
GGGGTGAACTTGCGTTTGGCTAGGTCAGTTGGTTAGGCCACCCCAGGGGTTTTACCCTAGACCTGCGTCATCTATAAAAACGTTGCGCCCGAGCAAGTTTCTCATTCGCTGCGAAGTGGGAACGACGTGGAGGTAGTGATCGAGCGACCAGCCTTTCTCTAGTGGTTCCTGCCGGCGCGCCGACCAAACCAGACCATTGTTCGCATAGCGCAATGAGTGCTCGGTCAATTTACCTGAAAGGGACTGCTCCCTGTGGTAAGAGCCCTGAATCTTTTGTAATGATTTTATGTTTGTGTGGTGTTATCCTCTATCTCATCTACCCTTTCGTAAAGCGAACCGGGACCGAAATTCACGTAACACCGATGAGATAAAGACCCTCCGGCTACGACTTTACGCTAGCTGTTCTACATCTTCCTCTAGTCACCTATTCTCCCTTTTCCAACTTTCTCTTTTCCCCGCGATCATTACCGCCTGCACGCCGACGACGAAAGTACTTGCTCGACACTTGAAGATGTCGTGCCCTTGAATACGACGCTATTCGTCCGTTTCGAAATTGGAAAGAGAAGATAGTGGAGTAGAAAGGGGAAGGAGGGGGATATAGCGAGAAGGCTCGAAGAATGGGGTATAAGCCGGGGTTTTGAGAGAGCTGGCAGATGGGTCCGAAATCAATCCAAAGAGCTCCAAGATCGTTTGACAATCCGGCATACAGTGCGTAAAAGTGGCCAAAAAAACTTCAGATTTCGCAGGGCAACAGCACAAAACTTGGTCCATGACCAAAACATAAAGAATAGATGAACTTAAAGAGAAACAGGACGCTCCAGGATTACTCCGTCAAGGATGCCCTAACGGGCGGAACTCGACGCAGAGCGGGCAGTCCGGGATACGAAATTGAATGAAGATGAGGCAATTTTGAGGCACTCGTGTAGACGGAAGTAATTCTGGTGCGCCTTATCAACGTTTGTAACCTCGAGCTTTTACTTTGCAGCAGCACTTGGTTTTAGGGGTTTACGGCAGGGGAGATGGAGAAGAAAGTGAAGCACTGGAAAAGAAGAAAATTGAGCTCTTCAAAAACGCCAGTAGACTGAGACTCTAAGAAAAGAGCAACGTTCAGCATCTTTGCCGAGGTTTTGCCATCAAGATTAAGCTCGTGATCGTGGAGAAAAAGAGATTGGCTGAAAACTGCCGATCAAGCACTCCCATGCAATTTGGCGGCCTTAAAAAACCTTAGCTGCTGTCCTTATGAGGCAAGCTTCACTCTCCTTGGACATGAAGGACCACTTCAAAAGGCCCTTGGGGCCGCTGCCGTGCGTTCCCCGTGTTGCCCCCGACGCTGGGGACGGATCCCGCTCTCCGAGTCGCCAGATCTTGCCACGACTGGCGGTTCCAAACCCTGCCTCGTCCCCCACTGGTCCCCCCGCGGTTCCCCCAGACTATGCCACCGCAGCTTGTTTACGCCCCTCCCGCCTACTTTCCTTTTCTCCTTTAGTGAAAACGGGCTCCTTTAGTTTTTTTTCCCTTCCGGTGTCTGCGTTGGAGTAATATGCTCACCATACACGACACACATACGAGCTCTTTACCGGTACATCACAACCCTAATCCACGTAATAATAAGCCGAGCAAAATATCAAAGGCTTGCTGAGGAGTTTAAGAACGATTTTTGACTTAGCCAAGAGAGCTCTTTAAAGCGAGAATAATGAGAGAGATGCTGACATATGAGCTTGATGGTGACGACAAGCAGTAGATGATTAGCCACAATACTGATCGAGAACTTTTGAGAACTTTAGCTGTAGTGTTAATGTAATTGATTGTGTGCGGCAGATAACTACTGGCAGTATGGTTGTCAAGGCATCAAAATGCAGTGATATACAGGGTTTGTTGACTTTACTAGAATAGAGGAATTTGGTGAGCGAAGCGAGGTTTTTAAATTTTTACTAGCAGTAATCACGGAAGACATAAGGCGACAGGTTTTGATTCATAAAGGCCTAGGAAAGATGTTAGGTAACGCTGTGTAGCCAAGGTGAGCCGGTGAAAGGGCTTTTAAACATTACTTCAACTTCGTAATTCTGCACTGGTTCTACGGCGGGAACTAAACTTACGTGCTAAACACAGGAGGAATTCGGTTCACATGACAAATAACCCGGAAACCGCCGGCGCATGCTCAAGGCAGTAATCCAGTTACTTAAGGTATTCCTGCTCCTGTCGCATCCGTCCAGTCCTGTCTGCGTAGCTTTCTTTGGCGTGGCGGTGTACTACGACGAGTCAACACATTCGCGTAGGGGTATAAGGTTATTATTGGTGGCCTTTCGTTTCGTTAAGGGTTCTTTTATATTTATAATTCATCCGACCATAATTAATCTTCAATCTTCCTCATTCCCTCTACCGCCCGTCTTTTGGCGTGATATACCCGCCCACGCGCTTGGTGGGAAGGTTTGCGTGATGTGGCGGGATAAATCCATGGGGAAGTCCCGGGGGAGACCTCACCCTTGGGGAAGTCCCAGGGTCCCCCTCATGGATTATATCTGCGGTGCTGGGGTTTTATATACCAGCTACACTTGCAAATTATCTCCGGGGTGGCTTTATGTAGCTCGTAGCTACCGCAACACCATGCCGTTCTCCCGCTGTCCCAGGGCACGAAAAGGCGAAGATACACCCTCCGTTGGTCGGGAGCATACCCATCACTCCACCTTCTATTCGCGCCGACGCTTTTTTCTTCTTCGGCATCTCTGGTCTTTCCCATTCCCCTTTTCCTTGACACTTCTGCAGGGATTTAACTAACTCTCTACCAAAAGCACTCTGGTGAGATCCCCCCACATTGATACGTAGTATAATTTGGTTGGTTGGTTTGTATTTGTTGGTGGTTTTTAACCTACCAGCTCAAACCTGTCCGTTATTAAAGAGAAACTGGTAGCTAGAGACCTCCCCACCAGACAATCTACCTTAATAAAGAAGAGCTAACTTAGTCCATCCTTGTGCTAAGAGACACGTTTAGTTGTATGCAGTGTCTTTAAACTGTGAAGGGACTGTGCACACCTAAATTAATTTCTCGGGCATCACACACAACATTAAGTAACTGTAGGTAGCTACGTCTTGAATTTCAATGCACATGAACTATGGAAAACCCTAGGACTGCTGCAAAGTCAGAATGACGCTCTCTGTATGGAAAGACATTAAGAGAGTCAACCGACCTGCCATCTGCTGGCATGTGTGAAAAAGATAGGGGGGGAACTAAAGCGTCCTCAGCCCTCCTGTTTTCTATTCCCATAATTTAGAGAAATTTTGCACTCTCATGTTACAAGTAGAGTAAGAAGAAGCCTTCTTTGTAAGTTTCAAAGACTTTTACTCAGATGATATCTGCTACCAGTAAACATAGCTAAATGTGATTCCACTTTTTCAAAATTCTCTCTCCGCACATTCAGCTTATTCGAATGGACGCATGGTGCCCATTGTTCTTTAAGACCTTTGTGCCATGGAGAAAATCTGAAGTTTGGCTCTGTCCTAATAATTTTGGAGGGAAGGTCCCTGGGGATTTTGTTAGCTGACTCTTCTAAATGAACTGTGATTAGCTTGATCAATAACACAGCCATGCCTTCTCAATCCGGCCTTAATACCTTAATTTGTGGCTTGCTAATTTGTAACTTTTGTCAAGCTCCCCCCCCCGTGGTCTTTACCACCCTCTCACTGATAGTCCGTCCGAGCTACTACTACTAGATAGCATGCAGGAGTTGATACTCACCCTGCGCTGGCAACTCACTTCTGATGCCCTCCAAGGTACCACATATCAAGGGAATCTGGTCGAGTGAGCCTGTGCTAATTTGTCATATTGGCCTTTTTTGCATTCCATAACTCGCTCGCATGCAGTACTTTTACAAACCGGCCAATACGTACCTAGTAAGCACGGTCCATTATTAATTCCACTCATAGCTACAAGAGGAGACAGTGTGATACAATACCTGAGATACTTTAAAGGTCTGAACCATATAAACACTGTTCACATGCAAACCGAATACTTTTTTCTTTCACTCTCCCAAATACTTGTGTGCCTGCTGTCGAGGGCTAATTGTAGATATAATAGGCTAGCTCAAGGACTTGTTCGGAATCTTAATGAATGAACCAGCACACACAACCTGTTGCTACGGAGCACACACACAGAATTCATCATTGTTTTCCAATTCCTATGGGCCAAATTGCTTACAATTCGCTATACATCCGTGGTAACTCATCCTCCAAAGAGGCCATGCCCGATAGCATTTTACTAGAGAACATGCAATGGCTTCGAGAGGTTCTCTATTTGTTGTTGTTTGTGCTATCTCTGGCTTTTGTTATTACACTTAACCTAGCCTACTAGACACATAAATCTGTCCAGAGCTTCAGAAGTCAAAGAATTTTTATGGGGGTTATAATCCTGGGCGCTAATATTTTTATCCATTTCTGCCAGTTGAAGCAGATACCCTGGGCGTCCTAAAGGGTTTAAATTCTTTGTTGTGTCTTTCTCGTTCTTCAATCTGAAAAATACCATAAACACCGAGCTATCATTAAACAAAAAACAGCCAATATTTTTTATGTTTTGTTGTGGTTTTTTGGTTGCTGGTGTTTGGTTCGAGATGGAGTGGATCAGATAGGGGGATGGGAGTACAGAGGAGTACTATGATTGTGGGAACATGTGGGGAGGGGATAGCAGGGAGATCGGTAGAGTGCGTCAGGTAGGTATGATAAGAGCGTTCTGTTTCGCCCTCTTTCCATTCCGTTAAAGTCACTGAGTACAAAGGGCTGCTTTGAGGCCCAAGGTGTCACGAGCAAGCTCATTTTTTCCCAAGAATGCGAAATTTCCAAAGTGTAAATCATTTCTTCAAATGACATGGGATATAGGGATGGCTGAAGCACACAAAAGGAAAGAAACAAGGGTCAATATTACACATGCAAAGGTGACACAAGCTACATGCACCATCCCGATATCTTTGTTTGATATTGTTTGATATTAAACTTTGCTTATGGCTCAATACAATACACAAGATATAGGGATGGTGTCATGTCGCTTTGTGCAACTGCTGTGTAGGACCCCTGTTTCTTCTTTTTGGTGCTCAAGCCATCCCTATATCCCCTTTCATTTGAAGAACTGATTTTGCCCACTTGTTTCCACTAGTTTTAACCGCTCATGACAGCACTACTGCATATACGTGACTTCATGGGTATGTTGTAGATAGGCCAACAAATTGGATATTGTGAAATGTAGTAGCTAATGGGGCCTGAAGCCGTGGGCTATGATACAGCGTTAGATAACCGCATGTTTGTCTTCAACAAGGATGTATTAGCTTATTGCAAACTGGTGGTGGCAGGCTTTGGTAATCAAGGCCCAACCTGGCGACAAACGAACGAAGGCTCAGTTGACTGAGCGCCCTGCAAGGCGTCGCGTAACACAGCGGCAGACTCTGGCAATTGCTCTTCGTGACAAATCAGGGGCGCAAGCTAGCCAGTTGGAAAGTAGGAAATGTACACACTACTTACTAAAAGTGTACTGGAGGCTGAGAGTTCCTCTGCAGGCTGCCAACTCGCTGTAGAATGCGCAACGCAAGCGCATTGGAGCGCCCTCCTTCGATTTCGGCATCGCGCGCGGCTCACTGGGATTGCTGAGTTAGCCGCAAATGCGTCTTCAGATGATCGACCATTTGAGAAGAGCTCAACGATCTACCGTAGTGACTAGCGGCAAGAAAGACACGATCTTTCGCTGATGTCATGCACACCTCCGGCGAATATTGGAGACCTTCAGTGAAAAAATCGGTGCTTGCACTGGTACGGTAGGAGAGAGCACAGTTTAAAGTTTTATAGAAGAGATTTTAGAATATGATGATGACACGAAATCGTGAAATCATGTAAGCGCGAATCTCTCGATGAACGACGCGAAAGGTGCGTATGAGGTCTTGGTGGGACTAGTGTATATAGGTAGATAGTGATTGGCCCCTGTAGACTAGTGCTAGTATGCTTTTATAGGCCTATGGAGTGATTCTCACCGAGTTTTTAGTCCTTTTGTACGCGGATCACGTGAGATTTCACCCGTGTCTACCGACTCTCTAATAACACATGAAACGTTGAGAGTCAGTATTCACATATATATAGCTAATATCATAGTCTAAAGCACTCACACAAGACAACACAAGCTGCCCAAAACACACCCCAGCATATGGTCATAGATTGCTTAGATCAACATTAGAAATTACTTTTAGTGGAAAACACTGAGGAAGAGCTTTAGTCAGAGCTTCTGTTCTACAACCGTATTAACCCTCGACGCGCATGCGCAGCGAGGGTTACAGTAGTTGGGTTTGTCTGTCTGTGTGTCTGCTACTCTTCAATCTCACTTCTCGAGTGTTCTTTCGTCTCACAAAGGATACCAACCCAACCTACCGACGGCAATGAAGTCAGAAATCTGGACCGGTTTTCTCTGAAACGCTCCGTGCAAAGCTAGAAACGCTTCCACCGTTGTACGAGCTATGCGTAGGCGGCCATTTTTAATCGCTGCGAAAATGCGCATCAACGCGCTTTATATTTAGCACAGGACCGGGTCTTCTTGCTCTGTGATTTTTAAAAATGGCACCAAGAAGTCACGCAACGAGGCGTGTACGCGGGTCGACTCTCGCATGCTAATCTACTACTTGCAGCTAGCCCTTGTCAGACTCTCTGCGAGCTAATACTAGCCGGGAGACCGCGCATACTAATATACCGCGCATAGCGCGTTTTCCCCGCCGCCAGGGTTTGCACTTCCCTGCTTTTCATCATGTGTTACAGTAGTCACGCTGATGTTACATTGGTAGATACGCTACGACTAGTACACATGTTGCCGAGTAGTCGCTACATGGGCTGAGAGCTACCGCATTTCATCACTCATGTATGTCTTCAACAAGGATGTAATTAGATTATTGCACATGGTGTGGTTTTCATTGGCAGGCTTTGGTAATCAGGCTACAACCAGGGGGGGGACAAACAATGAAGGCCCATTTGACTGAGTGCCCCGCAAGGCTCCCGTAACACCGCGCTGACTCTGGCAAGTTGCTCTTCGTGCAAATCAACAGCAAGATAGCCAGTTGGAAATGTGCACACTTACTTACAGAAGGTACTGGAGGCTGACAGTTCCTCTGCAGGTCTGCCAACTCGCCCGGTAGAATACGCTCGCAAGCACATTGGACAACGCCCCTACCTTGCGCATGCGCGCGGATCACTGATGCTGAGTAAGCAGCAAATGGCGTTGTTCAGGTCGACCATGGAAGAGCTCCATGATCTACCGTAGTGACTAGCGGCAAGAAAGAAACGATCGCTTGATGTCCGTGCACACCTCCGGCGAAATTGGAGACCTTCAGTGAAAAAATCAGTGCTTGAACTGGTACTGGTAAGGAGATAGCGGGTTTAAAGAAGAAGAAGAAGAAGAAGAAGAATTATGATGACACGAAAATCGTGAAATCGCGTATGAGCGAATTCTCGCGTGGACGACTGAAGGTGCGATATGAGCTCTTGGGGGCCATGTATAGGTAGATATTGGCCCGTAGACTATTGCTAGTATGTTTTGAAGGCCTAGGGAGTGATTCTCACCGAGTTTTTAGTCGTTTTGTACGCGGATCACGTGAGATTTCACTCGTGTCATCCCTATATAGAGAGTCTACCGACTCTCTAATACTAAACAATACAACGCTACAACCACACATTGGGGCATTTTATAACTCAATTTTGTATCCCTTAATGTTGGCCTCTGCCGCTAGACCATTTCACCGGGACATACATAGGGCTACCTTTTCACGCAGACACTTCCCGCCTAGACTAAGATCATTTTTCATTGTTTCACAGAATGGCATTGCAGTAAAAGAGTCGGGAAAATGTCCCTGGAACATGCACAGACAGCCAGCCGCCAAATGCAAGAAGGAAGGTTTCGATCTGCAAGAGCCACTCTAGCCAAGGCTGAAGTGAGCGCTGTAAATCACAAGGAGCAAATCAGCTACCTTGCACAGCGATACAACGCTGTGCAGGAACATTACATCCAGAAAGAAAAGGAGTTGACAAAAGCAATAAGTGCCGTACATGCAAAGGAGCGATCGCTAGAAAGCCAAAAGGCTGCTGCACAGCTCAACCTCTACCACCAGGAAAAGAAACGGAACGAACATATAAGTGCCCTAGGGTCTGCTGAATGTAATCTTTCTGAAGCCAGATGTAAAAGTAGAGATGCAAACACAGGGAAGATAGTCTCTGGAATTGCAGCCGGATTACTCACTCTGGCTACTTTTGGTGCTGCTGCTCCTTTGGTTGCTATTCCATTCGTTTTTGCAGAATTAGAGAAAGATGCCGAGAGAAAAGTTGAACATTTCAAGAATCAGATTAGAAGCACTGAACGCAAAATCCAAGAAGCCGAGAGAAGCATAGTTACTTTGACTTCCGCCGCAGCGAAGCTCAATGGAGAAAAATCGGTCTACACAGGGCAACGAAACCGTCTACAGGAAGAGAAGGGGAAAATAAAGCACACTATTGTCTTCCTGCAAAGTGCTCTCTCTTATGGAAGCCAGTACTCTTTAGCCACAGAGCACTGTATTGACCGTACAGCTTCAACGGGAAAGTTGATGAAGAAAGTTGAGGCTAGGGGGTACACTCTGTTCGATTCCAAAGGCACAAAGCATGTGCTTAACTCATTTGAGGAGGCAGTGGAAAGTGTTTGAAGATATGACAGAGAATGGAAGCCACTACAACTTTCAGATGGAGTTTCAGTGCTCTTGGTGTGGTTATGACTGCACACAGCTCCCTCACGTCAGCCATGGCAGCCTCATCTGCAATGAATGTCAGATTTAATCATTTTAAACATTGTACAGTACTGATTAATATCGCATTCTAAAATTTGTCGTCGATAATTATTACAAGTAGAAAAAAATCATTTCTTCAAAATGAAGGGGGATATAGGGATGGTGTAAAATTATTAAAAGTATACCAACAAGAAGCTGCTTCAGCTGAAAACAAAAAAAATCATGCATCATCCCTACATGCTTTTTTAGCTCTGTCTCATATGCAAGTAGCTACTTGTCATTGATGTAGGTGAACTAGAAATGAAAAACACTATATAAAGTGCAAACTATTGCAAAGATCTGCACTTGTAGCTGACTCACTTTATCATTGACTGCACTGCACTTGTACAAACATGTGGCTGGTTAAATACTAGTTACAAAAGGAATGTTTTAGAGCAGGAATGTTCTAGAGCAGTCAAGGTACATACCTTACGTTACAATACATCACAGGAACTATAGTTTGATAACAGTATAGTCTGACAACAGTGGATTGTTCCCAACACTCCTTCTCACTGCAAGTCTGACTGTTCTTTTCCCCCTGACATCTCACGAAGCCATAAAAATCTTGTCGTAGGTTAGTCCTTTTGTCAGGATGTCGGCAATCATCTCACTTGTTAGACATTATTATAGCTCGATAGTGCTGTCCAGAACTTTCTCTCGAACATAATGATACTTAATATCGATGTGTTTGGTCTTGCTGTGATATTGAGCATTTTGGGCAATGCAAATAGTTGACTGGTTGTCTTCAAGAATGACAGTTGGCTCAAATTGACCATTGTGAAGATCTTCCAATAGTTGTCTCATCCAGGTAGCTTCTTGGACCGCACCAGCCAGTGCAATATTTTCGGCTTCTGCCGTAGAGAGAGCAACACACATTTGTTTACAACTCTTCCAGTTTACTACTGCACCACTCATCATGAAAAGATAACCAGAGGTGGATTTACGGTCATTGACGTCACTAGCCCAATCGGCATCTGAATATCCGATCAATGTACCATTATTGTCTTGCCTTGAGTATGAGAGACCATAGTTAGATGTTCCCTTCAGGTATATACCCGAGGATACGTTTGACTGCAGTACAGTGTTCCTTTATAGTAGGACTGGAACAAAGTCTGGCAACATTGCTAACTGCAAATGGAATATCTGGTCTATATAGTCTATCCAGATAGATGCAATAGACTACCAACTGCGGACTGGTATAGTGTAGCATCAACAACTTCAGACTGTTCAGTAGCTTTTAGCAGTTTTGCTCCTGAAGTTACTGGGGTGTTAGCTGATTCGCAGTGCTCCATTCCGAATTTCTTGACAACAGCTTGGGTATTATGCTGGTTGACCAATCCATATCCCTTCTGCACACTGCTGTACACTTACTCCAAGGAAATAGTGGAGCTCACCCATATCCTTGAGTTCAAATCGCTTTCCAAGATCGGCCTCAACTTGTGAAATTTGTGCTGAGACTTCCCTGCTAACAGAATGTCGTCTACATACACAGCCAAAATGAACAGACCATCGATTCTGTTGTTCAGGTGTAGATACAGGGATCACTTGTAAAACCCATCAGCTTTCATTGTGCATCTAGTGCTTGGTTCCTACATCTGGGCGACTGTTTAAGGCCATATATACTCTTTTTGAGTCGACAAACTAAATGTTCCTGACCCTCCGCTAGAAAACCCTCGGGTTGCTTCATGTAAACTTCCTCCTCTAAATCACAATTGAGAAAAGTAGTGGTGATGTCCATATTGTGCAATTTTAAATCATTCTTTGACGCGAGGGCAATCACGGAGCAAAGAGATTCTGATCGTACTACTTGACTGAAGGTTTCATCATAATCGAGTCCTTCCTTTTGAGAATACCCTTGGGCAACGAGACGGGCTTTATATCTCTCGATATAATTATAAAGCCATCAGCATTCATCTTCACTTTATAAACCCACTTGCTCCCTATAGGCTTTCGGCCTTCTGGACACTGTACAAGTTCCCTCCCAGATGCTGTAATCATGGAGGGAGTTGATTTCTGCTTTCATGGCATCAAACCATTCTTGATTGGTCAGAGCATCACTAACAGACTTTGGCTCCCTGACATTAGACATGTTACATCGGAAACCATATATAGAAGTCAGTCTTGTCTCCCCTCACCTTCGACTTACTGCAGATGCGGATGGCTGAACTGCCTCAGAAGGCTCATCTGAATATTCGAGGTACACAACTGGTTGTGTCAGCTTCTGAGAGGGCTCCTCGAAACCACACTTCTGTTCATTGAAAATGACATCTCTGCTGTGGAACACCTTTCTCTTCAGTGGATCATATAATCGAGGGTTGTTCCATATCCTATGAGAACACACTTCCTAGACTTTGACTCCAGCTTCTTTCTTTCGTCCTTGGGTATGTGTACGAAGGCTTGGCACCCGAAAACTCAAAGTCCATCAATTCGTGGTTTTTCTCCTGTCCAGGCTTCATGAGGAGTCATCCCACCAACTGCTTCAGTAGGGCTTCTGTTGCGCAGGTAAGTGACAGTGAAGAAGGCTTCAGCCCAAAATCTGTGTGGCAAATTTGCATTGATGACCATAGTACCAAGTTTTCTTCAAGCAGTCGAAGGGCAGAGGAGCCTCTCGATCTCGTGCATAGCGATTTGTGTGGGAAAATGAACGAAAAATCGCTGGTTGGCACTGAGTACTTTTTGTCGTTTGTTGATGATAGACTCGGTGTGTATGGGTACAACCTGCTGCAAAGATCTGTGCTTGTAGCTTACTCACTTTATCATTGACTGCACACTTGTACAAACATGTGGCTGGTTAGTTCTAGAGCAGTCTAGGTACGTACATTACGTAACAATACATACCAGGAACTATAGTTTGATAACGGTATAGTCTGACAAGAGTGGATTGTTCCCAACACTGTGCCTGTAAAGTAACACTGTTAATGGTCATTCTTGTTCTCAGATATATATATACTCTTCTCAAGCCTCCGTTCATTCACGTGAGGTTCAAGTTGTGGTAGGCCGGCTAGGTGGTAGGAGTCCTAGCTACATGTTTCTTATTCCCTCCTACTTAATTTTCTCATGCCTCTCTGGCTGCTCTCCTGGCATTTCCACCTGAGCAAACCTATGCCTAGGCGAAGGCCGAGCAAGCAAGGCCCTACCCTGGTGGTTTTAGTTTTGTTTTGAGCAAAACCCGGAGCATGGTATTACGTATGTGTGCGCACGCATGGCGGTACCGCGTTGGCGGGATGGGGTGGGAAAACCCAGGGAGTCCTTAGCGTTGGAGATTAGCTTTGCCTGCTAAAGAAATTTAAGGCTGGGAGTATGGGAAGGGTGCTGGTTACTGGGAAGGTAGGCCAATGATAAAATCACACTAAAGTGTAAACCCTTGGCGGAGACGTGCACGCTCACTAGAGAAGGCCTTCTGAAGACAACAGTGGCAGTGAGTCGCAGCGTAACAGTCAGGAAGTGTCTGTTTGCCGCTCAGTGTGCTGTAAGGAGTCACAACAGACACCTTATCAGCCCTGGGAACAGGAAAAATGGTTTTGTCAATTTAGCCCTACCTGGTAGCTATTCAGACTACCCATGGCTCTCTTTATAATATGTAAAAAAAAGGGCTAAAGCATTGTGTGCATACTGCAATGGGAAGTTTTTTTGAAAACGCTCATTTTTGGAAACTGGTGATTTTATAATTGGAAAAAGGCTCTCAAGAAATTCAATTCTCATGCTCAATCTGATCTCAACAAGAAAGCTCTTTTGAAGATGGAATATCAGCATCAGGAAGGGGTGCATGCTTTTCTGCATAAGTAGAATAGGTCAGAACAAGAAATGCACAGGAGAATGCTTTGATGGATCTCATTGTTTTGAGAGATCTTTTGAAGGATATTCACACTCATCAGAGTTGTTTTCAATAATTGCTGATGAAGCAACTGATGTTAGTAACAAAGAACAGTTAGCATTGTGCATTAGGTGGGTGGACAGTGATTTTTCAACACTCATGAGGATCCTATTGAACTAATTCATGTAGCTACCGAGAATCAATGCAAGCACAACAGAAGGAGCCACTAGGAACGGCTTAACTTGCATTGGTTCTCTTCCTCTTGTGCAGTGCCGTGGGCAGGCCATGGTGGGGCAAGTAACATGAGTGGGCATTTGACAGGAGTTGCTGCCAGGCTCCAATGCGAAATGTCCATTGCACTGTATATACATACACTGCTTTGCACATTGTACAAATCTTTGTCCACAGTTGGTAGGTCGTAGGTGTATCCCAGTTCGAGATGCCCTAGACTTAGTAATTGAGCTCTCTCAGTTGTTTCTTACTCGCCTAAGCGTTCTACACTTTTTGGTGAATTTCAGCGCCAATCTCTCCTGATGCAAAAAGTTTGAAACCGCTCTGTCCTAGACGGTGGACTGTACAAACAGATGTCATATTGTTTATTATATGCAACTGTATATAGTGTACTTTGTGATGCTTTGGAGAAGTAGAATGAAGACATAAACTTACCCATTCATTTTTTCTTTGTCCAGTAGCTAACCCTTACAGAGTCAAAATTATTAAGCAAGAAAACACATTGATAGCAATATTCATTCTCGATCTGTAGACTATATAATAATGATGATAGTTATAATACACTTGAGAGAATACTAAGGATGAAACAAAACAACACTTATGAACTCATTTCAAAGTTATACATAATGTTTAACCAATGTATACATAATTATAGCTAACCCCCCTTCTTCCCAAGTATATTGCTATTGCAGTCAAAATGACAATGAGCACAGTTTCAATAGCAACAATGGGTATAAGAGTTATTGATGCAGCATTAAGCTTTGATTCGTCCTCCACTTTAACAGTCCTTGTATCAGCAACTAGAATGACATGATTTAAGCACATAATTATTAGACCATTGATTAATTATTCATGTGACAAAATCTTATCAGCTTCTTAGAACAGCTAAGTTAGTCCGCTCCGTCGTTGGGTTATAAAGAAAGTGGCAGCCCAAGCAGTGTCCGTCTTAGGTCTGACAGTGGATTATTTTTTCATACCCATTTGCAGACATTGCTCTGGTAACATGTTTTTTGGAGTGAGGTACCGATAACTAGACACCACAAATATATTTTTGACGTGTTTCTACCGAGACTAAAAAGCTACAAATCATAGTTCGAGCAAAGAGTAGCCATAGCACTTTTTGATTATACACTTGTTGGAACAAATAACATACATGTTATGGGCCTGTTGGCTATTGTTAGTGTCTTATGAAGTCTTAGCAAGTCGTCCTTTAAAACCCTTTGGATGCCATGTATCTCCTTAATAAGCAGAAATTGATGTAAACATTATTAACGCCTAGTATTATAGCCATATATAAATTCTTATGGACTTATGGAGTTGCCCGTGGCTGGCTAAGGTAAGGAGTTTTGTTGGTGGATCGCGTAAGATTTGATCTGTGCCACTCGGCAAGCTAGTGTCTAGCTACCAACCCTCTGATGGTGTACGAATGATAAATACTACTCAGGTACAAAAAATCATACCAATTTCAATGTTTGTAGAGTTCATGCTTCGTTGTCCACACCGATCCACAGCAGTAACAACTACCGAATAACAGTTGTTACACATGGTTATGTTTTCTATTTGACAGGTTGCATTCATAATTGCACTAGAAACATTCATTCTATGAATGATCTGGTCGCTTTCATATACTTCTGTTTCATAGACAAATACTTGTTCTGGATGTGGGTGACTCCATTGATAGTAAACAAAGAGTCCATCAATCCCGGGATCCAAGGTGGTTGCAACAGCATATATTTCGTAAGGACTGAATGTGTTTTCTGCAATAAAACAGCATGTGAAGTCAAGTCAAACAGAATTATTATACATTTACCTAGTGGCAGAAGTTCTTTGTAGGCGGTATCTGCGGAAGTTTTACAAGTTATGTTGAGCTCCATGTTTGTAACATTTCTAAAATCAATCCATAGATGAGATGAAAAATTTCCCACTTGTCCACCATTTGTCTCTTTCTTGTCGAGTATTGCTGTGACTCGGTTATTAGTAATGACTTTTTCACTGACACTGTTGCTGCACCAAAATTTATTGGATTAATATTAAGTTGGGAATTCCCCATGTTAATTGAGCAGAATCAAAAGCTTCACAAAAAAAGTATAAAAACTGTGTTTCTCCAGGACAGTAGTAGTCAGCTTCATTAGGAGGTTGGGTACATCCAGTACATGTCAGGGTTGCTGCGTCTAGTAAACATTGTAATGATAAATGATAATCTCATGACCCGTGGACACCAGACCCTCTCTCGCGCATGCGTTTACGTGTGCGCATAATATTTTGTGAAGGGTTTGGTGGCTTTTTAGTGCCACAAATACCATCGTATAAAATTTCAAAACTTCCGTTGTAAAGACTTCCATTCTAGTAACTTCCGTTCTAACCCTCACTGCTAAAAAGCTAGCTAAAAGGTCCAGCTTGCGGGATAGCTGAGGTAGTGTTGCAGCGTCATGAATGCTCTCATTACTCTGTTCGCCTCGGCACGATTCATAGGTTAAAGGTCATACATGGTTCGCAGAGAGTGGAGAGAGAGCCTGGGAACGAGGCTAGTACTGTAAAGATGCACTGAATATCTCTAGTGTTGCAAAAACTGACAGTATACAGATCACTGACTTCATGTACATTGATGTTGGGAAAACTCCACCGGATTGGCTTTTGGTGGCATATTATGGCTATAACAATAATATACTGTGACTTCAGACAAAGGCATGGGGGGTCCTTGTTTGTGTACAACAAACACCATTAGCAGAATAAAGCAGTTTTCCCTCTAAGTTCTCTGGAGCAAACAAGGTGTTTCAGCTTAGCTTACAATTTGAACAGAATTGAACGTGGAAGTTGGTTCAGAATGGAAGTGAGCTCAAAATGGAAGTTGGAAATACTAGAAACAACATTCTGAAACCTTGTCCCAACAGGTAGATCTCAGGACCAACACAGCACTATATAACTTATGGAACATTGAGCTACAAGTGTATATTAAGTTTTCATCGTGTATCCTTTGGGATGGCGACCAAAAAGATGGATGGAACCTTTAACCCATGAATCGTGCCGAGGCGAACTGAGTATAATGACAGCTTTCATGACGCCGCAACACTACCTCAGCTATCCCGCCAGCTAGCTTGCTAGCTAGCTATCTAGATTGCAGTGAGGGTTAGAGTGGAAGTTACTAGAATGGAAGTCTCTACAACGGAAGTTGTGAAGTTTTCTACGATGGTATTTGTGGCACTAAAAGCCACCGTAGTACCAGACTACGGCAAAGAGCTATGCATACATACAAACCTTTACGAGTCGTGTAGAGCATGGAATAGGGTTTGCACCGGTACCGGAACCGAATTCGGGGTATGTTGAGCTACAAGCGAAGATACGCAACTAATTGGCTCCGTACGCTAAAAAGGACAGACAGTTAATGATGCGTACACTTTGGATCACTAGGAAGCTATATGCGGTACATGCCTCCCAAACTCTGGAGCAATGCCTAACACACACAGACCTCGCATGGTTAATAATCAAGGATATGATTTTTGATTACAGCGTATGCTAAACGGAAATGCCATCAAGGACTGACGTCAGTGCTGAATCATCACGGATATTGCTGCTGAGTCACTTTCTGTCAAAGCTCCCATATTGCTATTGGATCCAAATTCAAGTGTTTCCACAAGCACGCTAAAGCAGATCCGCCGGAGAAAGTTACAGCAAGGCCTAGGCAGTAGCTTGCTGCGCTTTGACGGATGGCGTATACTCCCCGGGGTAATACCCCTAGTAGCTACCGCCCGGCTTTTGTCACTAAAACCCCGCCAGTGACCGCACTTTTTTGCCTTTATTACTTGCGAGCTGCTATGTAGGGTGCGGGTATTATTATTCCGCTTTACAGTACATGAATATAGACGAGGAAATATAGATCGGGAAACATGATATGAAAAAAAGCGTGTACCGAAGGGGCACCAGACAAATACTGTATCTCGGTGTCCTAGAACTGATAGGAGGAGAAGGTGTGCATTATAGAGATGCTAACACATGAACATTGATGGTGATAACAGCATGGATTTGAACTGTCAAAGTGGGATTGGAATGTCATCCAGAAGAGTCTATGGAGATCGTTAGTTCAAGCTATCAAAATGCATAACTAAGGATTACTCCCCCACAACCTTGAGATTGAAAAGACCCCACATATCACCGCACTTGCCGCCGAATTAACAGTGCGTCCTGAGGCTTCCGAGAATTGAACTGACGCTATGAATGGCACTCATATCTCACTAGTATGCCTAGCTGTAGCTACCGGCCTTTCGCGTCACTTCGTTGGTTTACAGTAGCAATAGCTAGCACGTTAGCTAACTACACGTCGCTCAACTCTGGTTACTTTTTAGCTAGCTAAGTATCTTCCTTCTCTTATCTCGTAATACCAACGGCAGTACGGGTCGCCTGTGTAAGTCAACTGATGGAACGCCCGACGGTACAAGGCAATCTGGTACATCCCGCACAAAAGGTTGACACACCTGCTTTTTGCATCGCAAAGCTACGTAGCTAAAGACATAATAGCTCTTTCATACCACATTTCTCTATCCAAAGTGCTGTAATTGTTAGAAGCACCACCAGAAAGTACATTGGCTCAAGGAATTGTGCTGCAATAAGACGACGGCCGAAACACCAGGAAGTTGAGCGATTGTGCAAGTTATTTAACCCTCGGCGCGCATGCGCAGCGAAGGTACTGTAGTTACCCTCGGCGCGCATGCGCAGCGAGGGTACTGTAGTTTGTCTGTCTGTCTGTTACTCTACATCTCACTTCTCCAGTGTTCTTTCGTCTCACAAACGATACTACATACTTAACGGGCAATGAAGGTCAGAACTTTCGTGCGGTTTTCAAATGCTCGGTTGCAAAGCTAGAGCGCTTCCACCATTGTACGGCTGCGGAAAATGCGCATGCGCATTATATTTGGGTCTGTGTGTACCTGTGTGTGTGTGTGTGTGTGTGTCTGTTACTCAACATCTCACTTCTCCAATGTTTTTTTTCGTCTCACAAACGATACTACCTACTTAACGGGCAATGAAGGTCAGAAGGTCAGAGGTTTTGTACGGGTTTCTCTGAAACTGCTCCAAAAAGCCAATATGCAAATACACAACGGCTTACAGTCTGATCGTCCGCGTGCTCTGCGTACCTCGGAGGCACCAGAAGATGCAACGCAGGGCGTGTATCACCTCTCGCATGCTATCTAGTAGTGTAGTTAGCCAGCGTCAGACTCTGCGCGAGCTGGCAAGAGACCACGAGTAACAGCTAAAACTAAAACCAAGCTCAGGTACCGCGCATGCGTTTACTTACGCGTGCGCGTCACAATGCGCGGAGGGTTTGCACTTCAGTGCTTTTCATTGGGTCTGTCTGTCCGTGTGTCTGTTACTCTACATCTCACCTCTCGAACGTCTGTTCGTCCCAGGAACGTTACCATCTACCCAACGGGCAATGAAGGTCAGAAAATTTGTGGGGTTTTCTCTGATAATGCTCCGTTGCAAAGCTAGAGCGCTTCCAGCATTGTATGGCTAATGCCCATTTTATCCCTGGCGGATAATGCGCATGCGCTTATATTTAGCACAGGCTTACCTCGACGGGGTCCGCTTGCTCTGTCTATCTTGAAGGCACAGGAAGTCACAACGAATGGCGTGTATCGACTCTCGCGTGCTATCTATTACCCGTTCCAGACTCTCTGAGAGCTACTTCGCCGAGGGTTTGATCTTTAGTGCATTTATTACGCTCGGCGCGCATGCGCAGCGAGGGTACTGTAGTTGGGTTTGTCTGTCTGTCTGTCTGTTACTCTCAATCTCACTTCTCCAATGTCTGTTCGTCTCACAAACGATACGACCTACTTAACGGGCAATGAAGGTCAGAAATTTCGAAAGGTTTTCTCTGTTTCGTTGCAGAGCTAGAGCGCTTCCAGCATTGTATGGCTAATGCCGATAGTCGCCATTTTTGGCGTATAATGCGCATGCGCTTACTGTGTCTTCGGCTCGAATTTATATACGATACGACGCACCGTCGTCGTCTTAGTGCGCATGCGTTAATATTACGCGCTTCTTATTATACGACATACTGTGCGAAATTTTTTCTCCGTCCTCCCGCGTCCAGTTGGATCCGCGGAGGATAGTGTTCTTCGTCGAAGAAAAACAGACAGAGAATCGTGTCTTCGGCTCGAATTTTCTATCTATGTATGCCCTGCCGTCGAAAGTCCTCACGACAGAGAGGCTCGTGTTTTTCAGGGATGATTACGAGATCGAGAGCGGGCAAGGCAACGATACTGCTTCTGGTCCAAGAGGTAGACAGACAGAAGACCCGGCCGTCGAAAGTCCTCACGACAGAGAGGCTTGTCTTTTCAGCGACGATTAAGAGATGGAGAGGGGGAGCGGGAACATTACCTTTCCGTTGCTACTTTCTTCTGGTCTAGTTTCACTAGCTACGTATGCGCTTACTCAACCACGCCATAATAGTTTATGTTACTTGCTGAAACATTTTACCTGTAGGTATATACGTAGCTAGTAATGACGATGGTTGTATATACGTACTTTTGAGTTCTCGCTCCGCTCGCCCAAAGAATGCCAAGCATTTGCACTAGTATTTAGCACAGGCTTGTATACCTCACCGGGTCCTGTCTATCTTGAAGGCACAAGAAGTAACAACGAATGCCGTGTATCGACTCTCGCGTGCTATCTGCTACTTAGCTAGCCCGTGTCAGACTCTCTGCGAGCTACTTCGCCGAGGGTTTGTACTTTAGTGCTTTTCATTGAGTCTGTGTGTGTGTCTGTCTGTCTGTCTCTCTGTTACTCGTCATCTCACTTCTCTAGTTTTCGTTCGTCTCACAAAGGATACCACCTATTGAACGGGCAATGAAGGTCATAAATTTCGAACGGTTTTCTCTGAAAACGCTCCGTTGCAAAGCTAGAGCGCGAAAAGCCAATATGCACGGCTTACTACGGCATGATCGATCCGCGTGCTCTGCGTACCTCGGAGGCACCAGAAGATGCAACGCAGGGCGTGTATCGCCTCTCCCATGCTATCTAGTAGTGTAGTTAGCCCGCGTCAGACTCTGCGCGAGCTGGCAAGAGACCACGAGTAACAGCTAAAACTAAACCCAGCCCATCAATTAGTGGTACGGCGCATGCGTTCACTTACGCGCGCGCGTCACAGTGCGCCGAGGGTTTGCACTTCAGTGCTTTTGTAATCGGATGTGACGTTCAATCATGTGGTGTCTTTCTGATTATAGATGATGCCTAGCTGAGCATTGTTGATCATGATGGAGGATAAAGTAGCTCTCCAAAGTGCTGTAATTGTTAGAAGCACCACCAGAGGCTCAAGGAATTGTGCTGCAATAAGACGGCGGCCGAAACACCAGGAAGTTGAAGTCAGTGTGCGCTACAGCAAGATCGATGGTAACAATAATTTAGCTTATATAAAGCATTAAAACCGTGGAGAGGACAGCGGCGGTCCAATTGGTAAAAACGAAGACAACAGTGAATGGCTATAGCTATATAGTGCAATGCACTGTATTGTGGTAGGCATACATTTTTGTTTTTCAATAGCTAGTAGCTAGTCGAAGAATATTATATTTGCTGAGATTTTGTAATCGTGAAAGGTGATACATGCAGAACCAGTCTAGCTGGTTTTTATTGTTATAGCTACTGTAGAACGACATTTTTGGCAAGCGATTTCATTACAGCGCGCGTATAATTATGCTAAACGGAAATGCCATCAAGGACTGACGTCAGTGCTGAATCATCACGGACACTGTTGCTGAGTTTCTGTCAAAGCTCCCAACTGGGATCATTACTGTGACCATTAATACACTTAATTAATACACACATGAAAAGTGATATCATAACGGATTGGCTTTTTTTCTTTAAAACAGGGAAACGCCCACAGGACTCACCCCCTCGAGCTGTCACAACATACATTGCTATTAGTGGAGCCAAATGCAAGTGTTTCCACCAGCACCACTTCGGGAAAAGACGTATGAAACCCACGACAAAGCACTTGCAGCCGTTTGCGACGATAAAGCAGATCCGCCGGAGAAAGTTACAGCAAGGCCTAGGCAGCAGCTTGCTGCGCTTTGACGGATGGGGTATACTCCCCGGGGTAATACCTGTTAGCTACCGCCCGACTTTTGTCACTGAAACCCCGCCAGAGACCGCGCTTCGTTGCCGTTTTTACTTGCGAGCTGTTAGGGTGCGTTTAGTTAACTATGGAGTACTCCTCAACCACCTTGAGAATGAGAGACCCCACATATTACCGCGCTTGCCGCCGAATAAACAGTGCGTCGTGCGGCTTACGAGAATTAGAACTGACGCTAGCTATCCCCATTTAGCTAATGGCACGCGACCTTTCGCGTGACCTTGTCTGTTTAAAGTTAACACGTTAGCTAACTACACGTCGCTCCATTCTGGTTGCTTTTAAGTAGCATTCGTAGTATTCTCTTGTAATACCAAAGGCAGTACTGGTCGCCTGTGTAGGTCACACTGACGGTATTTATCTAACGCTCGACGGTACAAGGCAATCAGGTACATCCCGCACAGCAGGTTGCATCGCAAAATGATGATACAGCTAGCTTGATAAAGATGCAGAAAAATAACAGCTCTTTCATACCACATTTCTCTACCCAAAGTGCTGTAGTAGTTGAAGAATCGTCAGAAAGTACATCATATTGCAATTGGCTGGCAATAAGACTGCGGCCGAGACACCAGGAAGTTGAAGTCAGTGTGCGACTTATAAAACGCGTAGTTAATCGTCTACAAGTTTTATTACCCTGGGGTCAAACTCCACAGGCTCAAGTCCACGGCTATCAATCATGTGTTGTCTTTCTGATACATGCTTCCTAGCAGAGCATTGTTGATCATGATGAAGGATAAAATAACTATCTACAGCAAAACGATGGTAACAATTTAGCTATAAAGCAGTCAAACCGGACTCTCCGTATTCATTACTTGTGGTTGGTCGTCTAACAATGAAAACTTGGTACGTACACTGATTCACCATGATAAAGAAAAACAGAAATTACAAGGTTGTAAACAACAACAAACAGCCTCAGGCAAAAAAGATTTTTTAAATGGTGTCAGTGCCTAAAACTTAATTATGATGGGTCGTCTCACAATCAAACTTGGTGCACTGATGTAATGTGAATGATGACAAAACGTCTGAGGCGATAGATTAAGGCCACTAATGTTACTTTTTTTATGGGCTTATGCCCAAATATATCCCATTTTTATTGCATATGAATGCAGTAAAAAAAAGGAAAGGAGACAAGTAAATAAAAAATTCTTCGATTGGAATATAGGGATGCCATAAAAAGCAAGGAGACAAGACCGGTATGATCTAGTATAGTACAATGGATGATGGTTAAATCTTCAAACTGACATTTCTTGCTCATGTAAATTTTACTCCACACAAACCCTTGATCTCTATTGTATGATGTGCAGCTACGACTCGTTTCCCTAATGGCCCCCCCTATGCCCTATGCCCCCATGCCCCCCTATGCCCCCCGCCCCGTGCCCCCCCCCCCACCCCCCCCCACTATGCCCCCCATTATGCCCCCCAATTCCACCCCCCCTCCATTCAACCCACCTCCTATGCCCCCCACCCTCCCACATGCCCAGTCGCCCCCCGCCTATTCCATTACCCCCCCCCGCCCGCCCCCCCCCCCCCCCACCCCGCCCCCTACGCCGCCAATTCCCCCCCCCCCCACCTTCCCCCTATTTCCCATTCTTTGCCCCCCCATGCCCCCCCCCCCCCCCCACCCCGACCACCCCCTCTTGCCCCCCCCCAATGCACGTAAGTCTGATAGCAAATGCCCTCTCTGACAGGTCCTCAGTTTTGAATCGTGACTGCATTTACTTCAAGGTTCGTTCAACTAGCCAGTTTTACAATGCTGCTTTCTCCACAGAATTAATTTGCCAGTCTTCACACTACATTATTCAAAACTCATGTCATGAGTAAGAGTGGCGACAATATAGGGCTTTGTTGAGTAAAATTTACAATGAACAAGAAATGTCAGTTTGAAGATGTAACCATCATCCATTGTACTATTGCATCACATGCACAAGGTCATCTCTGTTGTCTCCTTGCTTTTTATGGCATCCCTACATTGCAAAATGTTTAATTCGAAGAATTTTTTATTCACTTGTATACTAAGTACCATAATGTGTTCAATCACCAACATCAAAATAACAACAATATTATGTTGGAAAAAATAGCCTCAGGCACATTTTGCAATTTTATTTCTTCACTCCTCAAATTCTAAGGATATATAGCACACATAGAGGAGAAATTTTGTACGCATGTGTATTAAATCATTTCCATGACCAACACATGTTTTTCCATGACGATTAGCTACATGTTTGTAAACTACAACAAACAGCCACAGACATTTCTCCTAAAACTTGCTAATGGTAGCACTCATGGAGATGACACTTGGTAAGCATGCATATGACACCGTTTCCATGCTGACCACATACTGTTTGAATAACAACATATAGCTTCAGGCCTTTACTTCTCTCTTCAAACTTGCTAACGGCAGCACACATGGCGATGATACTTGGTACGCAGGTGTATTAAATTTCCAAGACAACACCAGGCATTTTTCTCTATTACTAATTTTATATAGGGGACTTGCCCCCTTTCACAGAGATAATACGTAGTAGTATATATAAATGAGTGCAGACAAGTAAATTACAAATCCTGCAGGAGAAGGCTGCCCAAAAGACTAGTCAAGACAGTGAGCTCATGGAGTCTGATCTACACCAACTCGCTGATAACCACACCGTGAGGAGAGATGATGAAGGCCAGCTGGGGTACACTATTGGAGGGTGTCAGGAACGCTTACTCAAGCTCAAGAACCCACCCAAGTGACCGAGATTCTGGGGAACTAGTGCTAAGAAGGAAAGCCAGGACACACCTCGACTAGCAAGTGGAAGGTCGGCTAAGGGTAGAGCCAGAAGAGAGAAGTGTGGTGCCCGAGGATGGATGCCCCACAGCAAGGAAAGATGTAAAGACGGAGACCTATAATATTCTATATATACGAATTTATATTGTATAAGTAGCATAGAGAGCCCATGTGTGGGGCCAGTCTAGCACTAGCCAAGTGTAGCTAATGGCAGCTGGATCGTGTCGATTGAATGTGCTGAGACTCGTAAACAAAGAGAACAAGAACCTAGCTTGTAAAACCAGGGGCAACGCAAGCACTACTGGCGAGGTACTGGGGGTTACATATCTACTGACACTCTTAAGAAGAGGAGATAACTCCTCCACATACCCCCCAAAGTGTTTATAGTACATTGGCTCATGGCATGGTTACAATAATTACCCTAATAATAACTATGAATATCATAGCTAGCTGCTCTTTCAACACACAACTGTAATCCTGACCAAATTGTGTTTTACAGCAGTAATGTAGCTAACTGCGTACGCTCTATGTAGCACCGATAAGAGACCATGAAGACAGCACAATCAGCAACATTGATGTCATTTAATCCTACAGTTTTTTCTACTTTTTATTTATAATTTTTTTTAATTTTTGTTTA
>CASHTH010001184.1:0-114608 GCA_030341885.1 Geodia barretti | reverse complement strand
CGCAAACGCGCTGGCTCAAAGGAAAGTTGGAGGGTCTCGTGGGATGCTTCGTGCGGGATTGCTGATAGCGTGGGCTGTGACGGCCTCACTTTAGGCGTAGTTTGAAACTGCGATCCTGCCTAACAGCGAGAGAGCCGTGGCGCTGTTGGTCCGAGCAGTCACACACTATGCGAGAACACAGGCATGCCGCCTCAAGATAGGCAACTACGAAAGTGCTTGGCGAGATCGGCCAGGACACCGACCGAACGCCACCACGCGCACCCCAGCGTGCACCTGCCACACCTGTCACGAAGGCCGTACCTACCCGCCGAGCGTGTGAGGGAGCAGTGGACAGGAGGGACTCAACCTCGTCCAGGTTCCAGCCCACGCACTCCCGTCGTCAGAGCCCCGACCAACGGCAAGATGCGGCACTCCACTTAGCAGCTGCAGGACTAGGAACAACTATCCTGCTACTAGGCCGCCCAGTCGCCGACTCTGCACATCTGTTCTGGTGCGTTTTCCTGCCTAGGTGCCTGGCATTGGTTGTACCGTATACGGCTTCTTCGTCGTGCTGGACACCTGGACAACCTACCGCACGACGAGTCTCCCCAATTGGCAGACGCACCGAGAACTGCTCGGCAGTCTGCTGGGGCCCCATTCCGTGGCTCAGCAGACTTCGACCGTACCGCATCGTACAAGGTAACTGATCCTCAGGCGGTCCCCACCCTTCCACCACTCCGGTAGCAAGCCGCCCACCGTTGATCCGCTAGTGTAGAATTCGTACCACCGCGATGTCGTGAGTCAACGAGGCCCGGTGGAGCAGGGCTTATCCCCGCTGTGAGACCAGCGACGAACTGGTCTCAGATCGCCACCACGGCACAGCGAAGATAGGCCGCTCGCGGTACTTCGCCCACGACAGCCCGGACGGCGACACCTAATCGACCGCTACCATGCGGTCAGTCGTCATCATCACCGGCCAGCGCAGATAGGGTGGATTATCCACCAGGCGGAGAACATTACAAAGGTTGGTCGTCTAGTAGCCTCCCGATACGGAACTGTGAGATCGTGACGGTAGAGGTCGCTAACATTAGGAGTCTTATCCCCGGTTAGCTGTGGAGCTGTGGTGGGGTGGATGCAGAGCCCCGCACGCGGGCGAAACAACTGAACCATTTGGCAACACGGGCAGCGGAGTGGCATACCACGGTACCGGAGACAGGGTGTCACGTACTCAGAACTTTTGCTGATAAACAGCATAAGGGAAGTGGAATCCATGAGTGAAGAGACTGACACATTACAATAACGACATGGCTCTGAGATACAGTGGGTCTTACTGCGGTGGTGATGGTGTGAGCATAGCTTGGCACTGGTAGGCTGCGCTACCGGCTGGGCAACTGCGCTCAGCAAAGCCTCCCTACTGCGGAGCGGGCTGTTTTATTGGCTAAATTAAGCATGGCCGAATACTACTCTTCGTGACCTATCCCCTGCCCTATTCAAGCCAGTATCATAGCAGTAAGTCAGGAGTCAGAAATGAGAGAAGCGGAACTCACCAGGATCGACTTCGCAGATATAAGATGACGAAGGGCCTAGCGTGGATGTTGATGGTTTAGCTTGTCAGTCTTGACTATGGCAATAGCGGACCGCAAAAGATGGCCACCCAGTTATCGGCCCGGTGAATAAGTCTTGGTCCGAATTTTCTCTTTGGTCTGTGGTCTATCCGCCACATCCTGCACCAGTTGGCCCGCAATGGCGATCAAGCCTCCATACCAACTCCCACCATCGAACTTAAGACTATTTCGACCGTATTGCTGTTGCCGTCAGTTCCGTTTTCGGGTTGGCGAGCAAGTCATTAGACGCATCCCAAATACGAGCGTGAGGACGGCGATGAGATAGCAAGCCACAGCAGGTTGATGCGTATCTGTGAAGCTATTCGGCTGAAAAATATGAGTGCTCCGAAGCCGCCACAAGCACAAGAATAGCTTTGCAGCTATTATGATATTGGTCCAATCAAGGGGTATAGTCGCGGCGACTGCTTCTGTGGCATGAGGTAGCCTCCAATGAAACTCTGCTAGTAATAAGTGTCTTGCTCCTGATATGTCACTCTCTTGATTATGCATAAAGTCCGGATGCGTTACAAGTCGAGATATGAGACCATCAGATCCGATCTGTTGTGACGGAACACAGGAAAGTTCGGACTCAAGACGGCCCGAAAGAATAATACCAACGTCGTGCGTCTGTATGAGCGCTGGGCCGAGAGTCCTGAGCAGATATCATTCTACGATCGCAGTGCGTAGGCACCCGCAGAACTCTACAGAGGATGGCTGGCACAGCGGTCTTGGAGTGGGTGTGGACGGTTTAGCGTCGATATCTCGGTCCTTCGGCCATTAGAGACAATGTGGCACAAGCTACCGCTATTGATGCGAAGTGTTACGAGCCAGAAGATCGCATCTACCTCTTTGGTTCAGCCGGGAGCCCCACACAGTACGGTCTTGGCTGGGAACGTTGTACAGGTGTGGCCCCAACTGCTGACTCGCGTAACCAGAACCTGATCCCTAGTGTCATGCAAGTCTTGATTACGCATCGGACGAATGAGACCAAAGCTATGATTTCAGAGCACTTTTTCTCGTCCGTGTTCTGTCCATTTCATAGGAGTATGGGATACTAGTAGCATCAGTGGGTTGGTTGTGGGTGAGGCGTTACTTCCGCGGATGACCTCGTGAACACGGATATCAGTTTGGTTACCCGGCGCTGTCCATCGATGAGAAACGACGACACTTCAGGCCGCTCCAGCTGGCACGAGCACGATTTACCAGATACCAGACTATCGAAAAACGTGTGGTTTGACGGGCACCACGTCAGACGTGGAGGCCAGAAAGCGGATCGAGCTAATCTGCTCATCCGCTCATATGTGATGTTGAGCGATGCCAAGGCGCACACACCTTAAGCTGCGATCCAATGGCGGGATGTGTCGTCACACGGACCCCCATCCCTGCGCGTAAGACTCAAGCGAATCATTGGGTCTGGTTCTGCGTGCCTTATCCCATGGGAGAAGCGCGCCATTACGAAACTGCCAACATACATCCGAGTGTGCCAGAGAGCGCCAGGCAGGACACAGCCTGCGCGTATCGACGACTCCACTTGCCTCCACCTGATAAAGAGAACGACGAAAGCCAAGGCCTGCGAGGCTGTCCAGATGCCGCAGTGCATATGAGGGAAACCGAGCCTAACCAACACTCACACCTAGATGTTAGAGACAGTCGTAAGATAGGCCTGAACCATCGCCCCTCTCTAGGCAAGCTCAGTATTGTCGCGGTATAACTAGAGGAGTGTAAGATAAGTATCCGTCTGATGCGAAGACACATCGCTGCAACCTCGGAGTGTGCAGGTTGGCGGTCGCGTGAACAAAAGTGACATGTAGTCTGGTGCAGCATGACAGGGATAACGGAGCAGATGGAAGAAGTAATGAAGTACTGAGTACCCTCAGAGTGAGGGTGAGTCATTCATTGCGTTAACTCCCAACATTCGTCGCGACTTCATAGAATTGACAGGAAGTGTTGGATCGCGAATTGGAGAAACAAGGTTAACGGACGCAAGAGTTTAGAAGCTCCATAAATTAGATTTGATAAAATTTGATCCTCTTGCATATACGATTAACGACGACGAAGTCACCCCATATATGTTAACTCACGTGTACAAGACGCAATGACCTGCTTAATGAAGACGCGGGACACAGACGCCGCACCGTTCTCAAGTAAGCGAAAGGGTCGAGCTAGTACGCAGCAGACTGTAATAACGATGAGGTTTACAGAGGCGATACACGACACCAAGCGGAGTAGTAGGTCCCAGTTTCAGTCACCTGACTGGGACATACAAAGTCAACATTCGATGCCGGGTGGACCTGGTTGCCTGGCCTGTTCCGTATGCCACGTTCGTTTATCTTTCAAAGGGGACTTTGATGCGTCTTTTCTCACTGTCCTGGGTGGGCGAATCTTCGTGATCGGTACAGGTCAATTTCTCAAGGATGAAACCGACTACTTACTAGGTGCTTGCAACGCGCAGGAGTCATTTGGAAGAATTGGAGTTCATGTATGGTACGACGCAACGAATGTTGAAAACATCATAACAGAGTCAGTCAGGGTGGACGCCTCAGTCTACCCCAATCTTTAGACGTAGACAGCACAAACTATCCTGCCCACGGTCACTGTCGCATAAGGGATTGGGAGGGCTAGACTCAAGTCGCCAAGCACATCTAGCCAGGCGAAGTGCCGTCGAAGACTATGAACAAGTACCTAGCCAAGTTAGCGACCCGCGCGATGATTGTTGTACAACATGGTGGGGTACTCAGTTCTGGTGTGGGCGTTCTTCAACCTGGTTGGACTTTCGAGACTGAATCAGTTCTGTGACATCAGCGATATCTGCATTCACTGCTAATCGCGGCAGCGCTGTCCTATTGGCAACTCTTGTGCGTCTATATTCCATTCGACGAGATCGGACGCATCATTATAGCGGACGGGATGACTGTGGCGATCCAAGTAATCACTAGAAACAAACCATTGCTTCGTAAGCGATAGCGGTATTAAGCAGGAACAAGACAACTTTGGACGGCAAATATAGCGTCAGTCATACTCTCAGGGCTTAATTGCGCTCGAGTTCATTAAAGGCCCTGTACCAAAGAGCTATTGACCTTGACTCTTGAAGAGAGACGTGCGGAATGTGTACTGCCACCCTTGCCTAGTTCCAGTGGTATTGGCTTTCGTTTGGCGGTGGTTAGTTTAGTGTTTATCGAAGCCTCCCCGAACCGTAAACTACTCGCTCTAAATAAAAGCAACCGACCCAAAGCGCCTTAGCCCGCTCCGGGTCCCTTGTTTCGTGACAATGTAACAATAGTTGGAATCGGCACGGACATAGTCCACTTGGGCCTGGGTGAGTTAAACTCTTATCAGGTTTCAACGGAGGGATCAATCACCTCCCTTGTCCCCAGGAGCTCCGCTGAGGCGACACTTCTCACTCGGTAGCTGGTGATGACTAAGTTGGATACTTTGTGCCTACCGAGGTATATGCTCTTTGAGATCGGCGGCCATGCAGAGCAAGAGTGCCATGGCGCTAACCCCATGACATCAGCACTGTTTACGTCGATTTTCGTACCTGCCACCGATAGACCCTTGTTCCCGGTCATGATCTTAGCCAATGCATTCGCCTGGTACGTCAGCAACACTCATCAAGTATGAAGCGTATTGCTGGAGCCCCCGGATGCAGTGCTGGTCCAAGCGGCGGGATTCCTTGAGTGACTTGAACACCCGCTCCACCGACCAGCGTTTAGCGTACTGCTTGTCACTCATCCCTTCCCATCACTCCCCCGCGGGTCGTGCCACCGAACACCCCAGGTTGTTTAATGGGTCTCGACTATCACGGTATCGCAGTGCGTCGTGGCCCTGGTGCCCTCCGTCTCAGCTGGCACCCGACGACCTGGCAGCGGTATATCCGTCCGCCCTCCCCTCCTCTCCGACGTACTTCCATGGCAGGTTACCCAGGCACAGCGGCAGGGAATCAGCGTTGTAGATCCCGTCATACAGGCCGTCAGCAGCGGTGGGCCGACGGATATGGATTATAGGGTCGATACCGTGCTTCAGGTAGAGATACTCGAATTAGCTTTGGAGTCGTACCACGATCACCCAGCAACGTCCGTGGCCGAACCAAGCGAACTGGGCGATGGCTCGGTCGATTACATCAGGGAGCTCCGGGGAATCGTTCCGTTCCGGGTGTCACCTGAGGCAATGGGCAGGTCATGGGTGCCGTCGACCACCATGTGCACCTTGTAGCCAAAGTAAAACACCTTGCCGTCCTTGTCCTTAGCCCTCACCGAGTGGGCTAACGGCACCGCGTCCTCAGGGGTCGCTGGGCAGGCCCGTGACCTTGCTCTTCTTGTACGGATTGGAGTGGCTATGCACGTCAGTAGAGTCTATGGCTACCACGTTCGCCGAACCCTGGTAGCAAGTCGCGGAGTCGGTCGGTAAGGGAGTGGAAGACCCGCTATCAGGTCCTGGTGGTCGGCAGGGCGACGAGATAAACCGGTTAAAAGTCCTGCGGCGGGGTAGCCGTCAGCCTATCAGCGAAGCCACAGGCCCCTGCGAGCCCGAATCGTCCTGTAACCGCCGGATCAAGGCGTTGGTATGGGGCAAGTCCAGGTAGAGATGCAATAAGCGCTCCAGAGTGCTCGCAGAGACAGCCGGGGCGTCCGGTGTGGCGGTAGTCTTGGAGCCGTTCCAGGAGTGCGGTGTCGTCCAGGACAGCGAGGAGTTCTTGTAAGTCGGTGTAGGGGCCATGGGGAATGATGTCATCAGGGTCCGTCCTTCCTGAGGCTGTAAGCGGTCACCGGCGGGACAGTCCCCATGGCACCGAGCTCTCAGTGTTCTAGCGTTGTGTTCCTGTTCAGTGGGCAATCCCTCCTACAGCTATGTGTTGGTAATCTTGTCGCCAGGTTTAGCTTGTCGCGTCCACGGGCAACCTCGCAGGGCCGCTACCAGATCGGGTGCGGCCACGGCTGCCGTCTCCAGTGGAGTCCCCCCGGTAACGTAGGTGCCTTTGCTCACCTTCTCGAAGAGCTCCGGTGTCCGACAAAGCCCGATCCACTTCGTCCGCAAGTTCCTCGATTTCCCCTTGGATTGGCCGTGGTTCAGCAGGTACTGTGCGACCTTCGTGGTGTTCAACAGCTTGTGTGGGCGGCCCGGGCGATGCGGACGATCCGCTCTAACTAGTTGGCACCGCGGGTGAAGTCTGCCACTATAGATTATTACTAATAGTCATTCAGGTCCTCCGGGTCAGCGTTCACCATGGGCGCGCGAGCAGTCCGCAGCCTCCAAAAGCGTGTCCGCGCCGGATCGCAAAATCGTGAAGCCTGACAGAATAGCACAGTCGTACTCGGCCTGGGTCAACAAGGTCTGCCGCTAGAGATAGGTATCAGCCCGGAGTTCTCGTGTATCCATTCCTTACTCCGTTAGGTGGCGCTGGCCAGAGTGTTTTTCTGCTTTTTCTTAGGTTGGGTTGTTTCTTTCGATTATCATACAATATTACCCTACAATAGTCAAGTATGTTTAGGGTGATATGGGGTAATAATATTGCTAACAGACAACATCCAGTCGCATAACACAATAATAAGCCCCAACTTGTGGTTAGGGGCTACTGAATTAGTACAGATATTCGGTTTCTGGCTAATGTCAGATTTTGACCTCGCCCAGGCTTTGATGCTACGTTCTTGCCTTGAAGTAGTTTCAATTGAAGATGTGAACATTTAATCAACCATTGACATGCTTCGCCTTAGTGTATATATTGCTGAGGTTTGTGCTTCCAGCCCACATATGAGGCGGCGGCTATGGTTTTGGCTGAGTTCATTTAGCCTGTGACAATGTCCCTATCTTTGATTGAGGAGGTGGGTTGCCTATCAAATAGGTCAATGGACTAGTCCCTGCTGGTTTTATAACTGGAACTCGGACTTAATGTACCCTGAAAAATTTGGAGGAATTTCAAGATGCCCAACCACTGGTTAAGAAATCCTAAGGCGCTTTTATTTGCGCCCATCGTTGCGGTAATGGCGTTAGCTGCCGTAGCATGCGGCGCTGCAGCTACTGCCACTCCGGTGCCTACTGCTGCCCCAACCGCTGCGCCGGAAGTTATGGCAGAACCTACTGCAGTTCCTGAAGCTATGGCTGAGCCCGCAAAAGAAATGATGGACAAGCCCGAAACCATGGACATGATGGAGATGTCTGACGTTGTGCCCATTCCCGCCCATGTTGCCGACTTTTACGGTGACGTCACTTACGGCGGAACTCTTCGCGTAAACTACGAAGACCCCCTTGAACATGCCAACGCGTGGGGCGCGGGTTCAGGCGTAACCGACCGTTATCGGATGCCTACCGGCGCGTTGCTGGTAATGGAAAACCCCTATGACTCCGGCGCCCCGATCATTCCCGACCTGGCTGAAAGCTGGGAACTGGCTGATGGGCTGGACGGAATTACATTCAATTTCCGTAAAGGGGTTACCTGGCATAACGGGGAACCCTTTACCTGTGAAGATGCACGGTTCTCTTTTGATACCATGAAGACCGGCACTGGCATCACCGCCAGCTACATGCAGAGCCGTCTTGCCAACGTCCAGGAAGGAGCCGCGGGGTTTTCCTGCGTTGACGACAACACTTTCCATATAAACTTTACCGGCCCCAGCGGCGAGTCAGTTCTGTTGCTTCCCCTTGCCAACCGCCGTGCTCAAATTTTCAACAAGGCCTGGTTTGAGGCCGGTGGCGAAGAGGCCATGTTCCAGGACGTTTCCGTAGGCTTGGGTCCCTTCATGTGGGAAGAAGGCCAGAGCGTAGGCGTTGATGAACAGCGCTTCGAAAAGAATCCCAACTACTACTTCCCGGGCTTGCCTTACGTGGACAATTTGGTCATCTTCGGAATTCTGGACGAGTCCGCCCAGCAGGCTACCCAGCTGGCTCACCAGACCGATTGGCACTGGGTCCGCAACTGGGGCCAGTACCAAGCCTACGTTGATCACCCTCAGATTACCACCGTGATTCGTGCGACCCGCGGCAACTTCCGCCTGTGGGTTAATGCCCGTAATGCGCCCTTTGACAATGCCAAGGTTCGCCAGGCCATCATGATGGGGATTGACCGCAAGGCCGCCATCCTGGTACTGCAGGACGGTCATGGCGCTGCCGGCGGTTTCGGCTATGCCCCGGGCAGCCCCTGGGAACTGCCGCAGGACCAGGTCTGCTCCGTACCCGGCTGGTGCGTAGCTGATGACATGGAAGCCGTTCGCGCCGAGGCCAAGGCTATTCTGGCCGGGGAAGGCTTCGACTTTGAAAAGACTTACCTGTTCACCGTAGAGTCGGACGCTCAGGTGCAGGCGCGTGCCACGTTCCTGCAGGAGCAACTGCGGTTGATCGACGTAAAGACCGATTTTGACCTGGTGGAGACCATTGCCTATCGCACCCTGGAATCCCAGGGTACCTGGGGCGACTTCAAGCCTGGTAACAGCACGGTAACCGCTGACGACCCGAACGCCGGCGTTGCAGGCTTCCTGCGCTGCGACTCTTCAGGCAACCATTGGACCCCCAACGGTCCTTGCGAACAGAGCATCGTTGACTTGCTGGACCAGGCCCAGACTGAGCTGGACCCGGGCAAGCGTCTAGACCTGGCTCACCAGATCGAGCTGGCGGCCATGAAGCAGTACAGTTCCTTCCCAGTGTACTGGGAGCAGGAAGCTGTGTCCTTCTGGCCGGAAGTTAACGGTTTCTCCCACTTCCCGGCCCCGAACGGTTCCTTCCTCAAGTTTATGCATCTCTGGATAGACGGAGGGGACATGGACAATTCGGACAACGCCGGTCAGATCTCCGGAGTTCCTGGCGGAGCCTAGTTCGGTTAGGACTCTGTCAAAACTGGATACGGATCAAAGTTTTAAAGCGGGCCGCCCACTGTTCCGGTGGGTGGCCCTCGTCGCACAAGGTATTCCGGGCTAAAGGGGTTTTTATGAAAGGGTGTTATCGCTTATCGTAATATTGCGGTAGCAAAAGTATTGAAAATCGGGAGAGTTTTGGTTATTTCATCAAAAACCCTTGAAAGTAGCACTATTTCTAATATAATTTCGTGAAACCTATAGTTCCTAAAGCTCGTACAACTAGGAAATGATAACTGCCAATTTCATTTGGTAGACTGGCACAAGACCTTCAGAATCTCCGGTGAGGTGTTTACGGTATGAGAACATACCTGATCAAGCGATTGTTGCTGTTTGTACCGACGGCGTTTGGAGTATCGATTTTTATATTCGTGATGCTGCACACCATACCCGGAGATTACGCCACTGCCCTGTTGCTTGGCGGAGAGCCGGGTGAGGCCTATGACGCCAGCGCCGAGCAGTTTGAGAAGATCAGGGAGCAGTTGGGGTTACAGGGCTCTTTGCCTCAACAATATGCCCGGTGGCTCGGCAACTTTTTCCAGGGTGACTTCGGGACTTCCTGGACCAACAGAAAGCCGGTATGGGACAGGATGGCCCCCAGAATATTCCTGAGCTTTGAGTTGGGGGTTCTTGCGGTAAGTTTAGCGATGGTTCTGGGCACAGTGGGCGGGGTGATCTCCGCCGTGCGCCAGGATACATGGGTCGATTACTTATTGCGGGGCACCAGCATGACAATGCAGGCAATGCCTGGCTTCTGGGTCGCGTTGATGGTCATCGCGGCGCTGGTAGCCATCTGGGGTTGGAAACCTCCGATTGAATATCGTCACCTGTGGGATGATCCGGTTCGCAACATATCGGTGTTGCTCCTGCCGGCTTTCCTGGTGGGACTGCGCAGTTCGGCGGAGATTTTAAGGATGACCCGGTCGTCGGTTCTGGAAGTCCTGCGTGAAGACTATGTCAGGACCGCCGAGGCCAAGGGCCTTTACCGCTCCAAGATATTGGGCCAACACGTGCTAAGGAATGCACTGCTTCCCGTGAGCACTTTGGCCGGGTTCGAAGTGGTGTTCCTGATGAGCGGCCAGGTCATTATCGAGCAGGTCTTTAATCTGCACGGAATTGGAAAATTGTTCATCCAGGGAGTGGCTGCCAGGGATTACCCTGTAGTTCAAGCCATTGTAATGTTCGTTGCCTTGGTGGTGCTCTTGGCCAACCTGGTGGTTGACGTGATGTATGCGTGGCTGGACCCGAGAATCCGCTACAACTAAGAAACTTGATTGAGTGAAATACGAGTGGACCAAGGGTTTTAACCAGTTTCGCTAGAGGAATAGATATGACTACTCAGAACGATACGTCCGGCGCGGAGAGAGTACGCGAAAGCTTGATGGCTGCGGAACCACCCCGCCGGCCAGGGATGCTCAAATACTCGGTCTATTACTTCAAGCACAAGTTTCTGGGCACAGTGGGACTGTTCATCGTAATAGTGATGATTTTAACTGCTGTCTTTGCGGATGTGTTAGCCCCCTTTGCATATCAGCAGCAGAATTATGAGGACGTGCTGGTAGCTCCCAATTTTACATTCTTCTTTGGTACCGACAATTTTGGCAGGGATATATTCTCCCGAATAGTTCATGGGGCCAGAATTTCCATGCTGGTCGGGTTCCTGTCGGTGTTGGTAGGGACCGGCATAGGGGCCGTCGTTGGCCTGATATCCGGATTCTTCATGGGTAAGGTCGATGCCCTGGTGCAGCGCGTGGTGGATATGTGGATGTCTTTCCCTGACCTTATTTTGGCGCTAACCATCGTGGCTGTTTTCGGGAATACTTTGCCTAACGTGATTCTTGCCATCGCGGCGACCATCTTGCCCCGAGGGGTGAGGATCATTAGGTCGGCCACCATATCGATCCGGGAAATGGACTATACAATGGCAGCCCGGTCCATTGGCGCTTCCGATTTGCGGACCATGCTTCGCCATATTATGCCCAACACCGTGGCGCCTTTCCTGATTATCATGTCGTCCATGTTCGGCACCGCCATTCTGACCGAGGCCGGTCTCAGTTACCTCGGTCTGGGCATTTCCGAACCCACCCCCTCTTGGGGACGGATGCTGACCGGCCAGGCAGCGCAATATGCGCCCAGGGCCCCCTGGATCATCGCGTTCCCCGGCATTTTTATCACTGTCACCGTGATGGGCTTTGCCTTCTTTGGGGATGCCTTGAGGGACTTGTTTGACCCGAGGCAGCGGGGCCGTTAATATCCGTTGCACAGTTCATCCGAGCTTGGTAGGCTTCGCAATCTCCCCCAGAACGGGGGAGATTGCTTTGTTGAGCAGGTCGGTTGATAAGCAACCAGGTTTAGCTTTGGTATCAATTGCAAGTTGTATCCCATATAATAAGCCCGCAATTCTAGTGGACCTTTTTCGGAGGTTAAGGTGCGTAGCATAGACATTCACGCCCACGTGACACCCCAGTCCTACATGAGCGCTATGAGGGAAGGCCGTGTCTGGCATGGCCTGAATCCGGAACCCCTGGACACTGAACCTCAGCTTGAGTGGACGCCGGAACAGCGCATTCAGGACATGAACTCCCTCGGAGTGGATGTCCAGGTGGCCTCGACAGGCGCCCAGTTCTATTACTATGGTCGTGATGCCCAGGCCGTTGCAGCGATGCACCGGGAGTGCAACGATGAAGTGCACCAGATGACCATTGATTTCCCCGATCGCTTTAAAGGCCTGGCTCAGATTCCCATGCAAGACGTTGATCTGGCCATCGCCGAACTGGACAGGTGCGTTAACCAACTAGGCATGGTCGGCGCCATGATCGATGACAAGGTCAATGGAAAGACATTTGATGAGCCGGAGTTTCTGCCCCTGTGGAAGGCAGCCGAGCAGATGGGCGCCGTCTTTCTTATACACCAGGGCGGCAGCACTCTGGTTCGCCCGCGTACCAGCAAATATCACTTGCCCAACACCGTGGGAAACCTGGTTGATCGAGCAGTGACCTTTGCCTCCTTTGTTATGGGCGGGGTCATGGACGCGTGCCCTGACCTGAAGATCTGCCTGGCTCATGGGGGCGGTTACGCCTGCTATGGAGTTGGCCGGATGGATCGCAGTTGGGATGTGGGTCGACTGCCCCAGATTCCCCAGCCGCCCAGCGCTTACCTCAGTCGGTTCTACTACGATTGCCTGACCCATAGCGAGACGGCCCTTCGTATGCTCATCGACATGGCAGGCATCGACAAGATAGTTTTTGGCACAGACTGGCCCTTCGACATGCAGATAGACTGGCCTGTTTCCTGGGTGCTAAGCCTGGAAAGCCTGACCCAGGAAGAGAAGGAAGCTATTCTGTGGAAGAACATGGAGAAGCTTCTGGGCATCAGCAGCGCCTGACGGGTGTCAGACGCAACCGTTTCCCTGCCTGGACTACCTTCGGCCCTGTCGAGGTGCCGAGAAGAACTTATTCGGAGGCAACAGTGCGCAGTATCGATATTCACGCTCATCTTACTCCCCAGTGCTTTATCCGCGCTGACCGGGAAGGCAGGGAATGGCACGGAATAAAACCCGGGGAGATGCGAGTGGGCCCCCGCAACTCCTGGACGCCGGAGCAGCGGATAGCCGACATGGACTCGTTGGGAGTCGACGTGCACGTGGTTTCCACCTTCAGCTTTTACTATTATTACGAACGCGACCCTCAGGTCATCCTGCCCATGCATAGGGAGTGCAACGACGAGGTCTACCAAATGACGGTGGACCATCCGGACCGCTTCAAGGGCATGGCGATCATCCCTATGCAAGACGTCAAATTGGCTGTGCAGGAATTAGACCGATGCGTTAACGGGATGGGTTTCGTCGGGGCCATGATTGACGACCACGTAAACGGCAAGACCTACGACGATCCCGAATTCCTGCCCCTCTGGAAGGCCGCGGAAGAAATGGGCGCCGTGATGCTGGTGCACCAGCAGGGAGGACAGACCCTGGTGCGGGACCGCAACCCTAACTATCACCTGCACAACACCATCGGTAACCTGGTGGACCGGGCTGTTACATTCGCGTCTTTCGTATTTGGCGGCGTCATGGATGCCTGTCCTGACCTAAGGGTATGCCTCTGCCACGGGGGTGGCTACACTTGCTTCGGCGCAGGCCGAATGGATCGGGGTTGGCAGGTACGTTCCGAGGCACGTGTGAATATTAACCAGCCGCCCAGCTCGTACCTCGACAGGTTCTACTACGATTGTTTGACTCACAGCGAGCCGGCCCTGCGAATGCTTATCGACGCGGTGGGCATCGACAAGGTCTTATTCGGCACCGATTGGCCTGCTGACATGGCCATTGACTGGCCCGTTTCCTGGGTTTTGGGGCTTGAAAGCCTGACCATGGAGGAAAAGGAAGCCATCCTCTACAAGAACATGGAACGATTGCTCGGCATTTAACTGGTCTAATTTTAATTGCGGTTGTTTTCTCTTCCTGAATTACGAAAGGAACAATAATGCGAAGCATAGACATTCACGCTCATTCGACGCCCCAGTGTTTCCAGCGGGCAGTTCTGGCCGGTAACGATTGGCACGGCATGACCTCCGCTGACGGTGAGTTGTTTAATCCCCGAAACGCCTGGACTCCCGAACAGCGCCTCGCCGACATGGATTCCCTGGGCGTTGACATACAGGTTGTGTCAACCAATGCGGGGTTTTACCAATATGACAAGGATGCGGCAGTAACTACTGCCATAGCTAAGGATTGCAACGACGAAATCTACCAGATGACAATGGATTACCCAGACCGACTGGCTGGACTGGCCACTATTCCCATGCAGGATGCCACTGCGGCAATTGCCGAATTGGATCGTGTGGTCAATCAGCTAGGCATGAAGGGAACGATGATTGGCGACCATGTTAATGGGAAGACCTTTGATGAGCCTGAGTTCCTGCCAATTTGGAAGGCTGCGGAGCAGATGGGGGCGGTAATCTTTATCCACCAGGGCGGACAGACGATCGGCTCGGAGCGTCAGCCTCGGTACCATGTTCGCAATACAATTGGCAACCCGTCTGAACGAGCGGTAACCTTCGCTGCGTTTACCTTCGGCGGCGTAATGGACAAGTGCCCTGACTTAAAGGTCATCCTGGCCCACGGAGGCGGTTACGCCTGTTTCGGCATAGGCCGGATGGACCGCGGCTGGCAGGTTCGCTCGGAAGCGCGGGTTAACATTGAACAGCCGCCCAGCAATTATCTTGACAAGTTCTACTATGATTGCCTCACTCATAGTGAGCCGGCCCTTCGGATGTTGATTGACTATGTGGGTATAGATCGGGTGGTGCTCGGTACGGACTGGCCTGCAGATATGCGAATTGACTGGCCCGTTTCGTGGGTGATGGGCCTGGGGAGCCTGAATTTGGAAGAAAAGGAAGCCATTCTGTGGAAGAACCTGGAGAGCATGCTGGGTCTCTAGCCACAATTAAATTCGAAGCAGCAAAGCAGGAGCATCGGATACTTATGCGATCTATCGATATACATGCCCATATCAGTCCTGAGGGGTACATCAGGGCTGTGGAGAAAGAGGAGGACTGGTACGGAGTGGGCGGCCTTTCCCACCGGTTTCACCGGGCTGTTCCCCGTACTATGTGGACGCCTGAACAGCGGTTGACGGACATGGACTCCCTGGGTGTAGATGTGCACGTCCTTTCTACCAACGCAGTTTTCTACTGCTATGATGCGGATGCCGCCAAGGTCGCTGCCATGGACTGGGAGTGCAACGACTACGTTTCCCAGCTGACAAAGGACCATCCCGACCGGTTTGCTGGCTTGGCCAATCTGCCTATGCAGGATGTTGCCGCGGCGGCCACTGAACTTGAACGGGCCATGACCCAATTGGGGCTGAAGGGGGCAATGATTGACGATCACGTCAATGGCATTACCTACGACGACCCGCAATTTTTCCCTCTGTGGGAGGTTGCCGAGCAGACGGCGCCGTAATTTTGATTCACCAAGCTCTTGAGACCCTCGTCACGCCCCGGCTCAACCGCTACCACCTGCCCAACACCATTGGCAATCTGGTGGACCGCGCCGTTACCTTTGCCTCCTTCGTATTTGGCGGGGTGATGGACAAGTTCCCCGACCTGCGAATCTGCTTGTCCCATGGCGGCGTGATCACACTTGCCTTTGGCGCCCTGGGCGAGCATGGATCAGCATGCAGGTGTCGCATCCGAAGCCCGAGTTAACATAAACTCGCCGCCCAGCACCTATTTGAACCGTTTCTACTACGACTGCCTGACCCACAGCGAACCTGCCCTGCGTATGTTGATCGACTCTGTCGGTATAGACAAAGTGGTGTTCGGAACCGACTGGCCCTTTGATATGTGCACCGATTGGCCGGTGTCCTGGGTGTGCGTGGGCCGTTGGATGAGCCTGACCCCGGAAGAAACGATGGCAGATCCGCTCTACAAGAAAAACGCTGGAAGCAAACTGCTAGGTATTTAAGGGCCCCTTTATTTGGCGCCCAACCTAAACAGGAGACTTGCAATGCGCAGCAATCGACATACACGCCCATATAGCTCCGGCCGTGGCCTCCCATTTGCCGGAGGGGCAAACCTGGCACGGCTTTACCCGCCAGGAGATGAACGGCAGGCAGTTCTTGGTGCAGGGTTCAAAACGACAGTGGCTACACCCTGCTTACTCTCTTACGGCTGACGAACGTATAGCATATATGGACTCGGTGAACGTAGATGTTCACGTTCTGACTACTTGGGTTGGCCTTTATAACTACGACCTGCCAGTGGATATCGGCGCCGCCGCCGCCCGAGACTGCAATGACTATATTGCCGAATTGACCCGTTCTCACCCTGACCGCTTTTCTGGAATGGCGACTTTGCCGATGCAGGACGTGAATACCGCCATTGCAGAATTGGAACGCTCCGTGAATGAACTGGGCCTCAAGGGGGCGCAGATCGCCGACCACGTCAACAACAAGACGCTTGACCACGAGGACTTTGTTCCATTTTGGGCTGCCGCAGAACAATTGGGGGCCCTGATTTTCTTCCACCAGGAAGGCGACGACACCATCGTAAAGCCACGTGACACCAAGGGTTATGCCATAGACAATTCTATTGGCAACCTGGCCGACCGGGCCGTCACGTTTGCCACCTTAGTATTCGGCGGTGTTCTGGACCGGTTCCCAGATCTAAAGGTCTGTCTGGCCCACGGTGGCGGTTTTGCCTGTTTCGGGGCCGGTCGCATGGATCGAGGTTGGCAAGTTCGGTCCGAAGCTCGAGAGCTGGGAGCCGGCATTCCCAGTACCTACCTTGACAAGGTCTATTACGATTGCCTGACCCACAGTGAGGCCGTGCTGCGCTACATGATTGACTCAGCCGGCATAGAACGCATCTTCCTCGGTAGCGACTACCCCTATGACATGGGTATAGACTCTCCGGTGGAATGGGTCAACAGCCTGGAGAGTCTGACCCAGGACGAGAAAGAGGCAATTCTCTGGAAGAATCTGGAGCGCGTGCTGGGAATTTGACCTTCAATTGGAAGGTTGGTTCTATGTGTACCGTAGGATAAATAACTGCTGCTCAGGGTGAGCCGGTGGCTCTAACTTTGCTTCGGTGAATTTGGTGTACCCTTCAATTGCTGGTATTATAGGCCTGCTTGTACCAGATGAAAAATCCGAAATATGAGGAGGAACCAATGCTAGCAGATAACATCAAGCTAAAGAATATCAACCACATTACTTACAACGTAAAGGACAAGGATGCTGCTCTTCAGTGGTACCAGGATGTTCTGGGAGTGAAGCAGATTCCCAAAATGGTGAATAGCGACCACCTGTACTGGTTGCAGCTTCCCAGCGGCGCCATGGTCCACATCATTGAGAACCCCGACGCTCCCTCTGCCCCGTCCCATCACACTGCTTTTGAGGTGGACGATATTGAGGCGTCGCAAAAGTACTTCCTGGACAAGGGCGTAGAAACTACCGACATTCAGACACGCAACGACGGGCAGCGAGCTTTCTACATCAATGACCCCGACGGCAACCGGATTGAGCTCTGCACTGTTTCGGGTTTTGGTGTATTGGTCTAAGAACTGTTTTAGGCTGGGTCGCTACCAACTCTTTCAGGAGGATAAAGTATGAAGCTGGCATTCTTCGACGATTTCAAGTTGGGAGTAGTTAAGGGTGACAACGTGGTAGACGTTTCTTCCGTCGTCAGCGGTGTCCCTCACACTTCTCCCCATGACCTGATCAACCGGGTGATAACCGGGTTTGACGACCACCGGGCCAATATTGAAGCACTGGTTGCGGCGGAAAGCGGTGTGCCTGTCAGTTCCGTCAGGATCCGCCCTCCTCTGCCCAAGCCTTATTCCATCGTTTGCATGGCAGTAAACTACATGGAGGATGGCACCAGGGACGAGCCGGCGCCTATCAACGCCTTTCTCAAGTCTCCCCACTGCATTGTCGGCCCCGGAGACACGGTAAACCTGCCAGACATTCCGGCTACAATTTTCGAATTTGAGGCGGAAATGGCCTTCGTCATCGGAAAGCGGGCCGAGTTCGTAAAGCCGGAAGAGGCATACGATTACATCTTTGGCTACTTGAACTTCATCGACGGTTCGGCCCGTGGCGTCTTGCCACCGGGTAACACCTTCTACCAGATGAAGTCTCGCGCCACGTTTGCCCCCATCGGGCCCTATGTAGTGACTGCAGACGAGTTTACCGACCCGCTGAACCGGCAGGTTGTTCTCAAAGTCAATGGAGAGGTCATGCAGAACTACAACACCAGTGACATGGCTCACAAGATTCCCAGGATCATGGAGTGGGTAACGTCCATCCACCCGCTGGAGCCAGGTGATATTGTAGCCACTGGAACCAACCACCGTGGCCTGAGCGCGTTGATGGATGGTGATGTGTTGGATCTTGAGGTCGAGGGTCTTGGCAACCTGAATCTTAACTTTAAGGACCCCCTGCAGCGAACCTGGGAAAGGGAGACTCGTCTTGACCGCCAGAGTCAAGGTTTTGACACCACTACGCCTCAATTGACAGGTAAATATTCTTAGCAAGTGTGGTGGGCAACCACTCTAAGTCTTCGCGTTTAACGGGAGGCCTCCGGCAATCGTCTGGAGGCCTTTCCACTTAGGCAATGCGGGGTAATTTGTTATAATTGGAAAGGGTCTGCCGAGGATAACGGGCTTAGCCTGAAAAAGCCGGAGTAGTTCGGACCACATCTTGTAAAGGGTTCGAAAAGAGGCAGATGGGTTGGGTTCAGTGGCTTGCGGGAAGTGTGGCGTCCCAGGCAGGATTCGAACCCGCGACCCGCTGCTTAGAAGGCAGCCGCTCTATCCTCTGAGCTACTGGGACTTACTGAGTTGTACCCCAATATCCTGAAGGGCAAAGGATACTTTTAATCTTAAGAAGAGCGGAAGTTGGTGTCAAGGCAGGGGCAAGATGTGTAATCCAGCGGGAAACCGCGTAGCTTGGTCCTGCTCTCTCTGAATGGGGAATAATGACATGGCACAGGACAACCGGCCTGTCCGGGTATTGGTTGCGAAGCCAGGATTGGACGGCCACGACAGGGGCGCAAAGGTGATTGCCCGCGCATTGCGGGACGCCGGCATGGAAGTTATTTATACGGGGATTCGTCAAACCCCGGAAATGATAGTTCAGGCTGCTGCCCAGGAAGATGTTGAGGTTCTGGGATTGAGTATTCTTTCCGGCGCACACATGGAATTAATGCCGGAAGTAATGCGTCTTCTCAGAGAACAGGAAATGGAGGACGTTCTCGTTGTGTTGGGCGGGATTATTCCGGAAGAAGATCGCCAACCGCTGGCCGACATCGGTATTGACGCAGTGTTTGGGCCAGGCGCCTCAACGCAGCAAATCATTGACTATATCCGCAGTAGCACCGATAGAGCGGCGGTTGGCGGGTAGGGGTTTCAGGTACCTAAGGGGAAAGGTTACCTGTAGACCGGTAATTAAAGGTGAGCTAAGTTCGCTGCAAGCAACCCTGAAACGGGATGCGACCGGACTTTCATGCTTTTTCGCTATTCACACTTGACATCTGCATACTCCTCCCACGTATAATCATGTCCAATTTGCTGGGCCAGCGAGTATGGTGGTCTCAGTTAGCCGTTGCTTTGATGGGGCGGTGCCCCGTACGGGTTCCTTAAAAGTAGATGCAATATAACGTAGCGCAATTGTTGAATGAACCCACCGGATCCACTCGCAGAGTACAATTGGAGACTGGGCCTGGGTACTCCGGCGACTTGGCAGTTGCTTACGGTGGCAGTCTGGAATTCCTGAGAACTCATCAGGGTTTGCTGGTCCGAGGAAATGTACAAGCCAGTGTGGTGTTGACCTGTGGCAGGTGCCTAAACGAGTTTTCGAGTCCCAACCAGTTGGAAGTTGAAGAAGAGTTCTACTCCCTGGTTGACGTCAATACAGGCGAAAGGATGGATAGTGTCTGGGACTTCGAAGGGACAGTTATAGACTTCGATCATGTACTGGATATGTCTGAGGTGCTGCGGCAGTACACCATAGCCGCCCAGCCAATCAAGCCACTGTGCAGGACGGACTGTGGGGGCCTTTGCCAAGAATGTGGGGTCGACCTGAATCAGGAAAGTTGTAAGTGCAGTGAGGATGCCATAGACCCGAGGTGGAAAGACTTGGCAGCCTTGCTGGATCAGTCGGAAACTTAAGAGGTTCTTGAATTATGGGTGCTTTACCAAAAAAGAAGGTTACGCGGGCCAGGAGAGGTAGAAGGCTTACTTCCTATAAGTTAAAGCCACTTTACCCTGCTCGTTGTCAGCGTTGCAATACCGCCAAATTAGCTCACGCCGCCTGTCCTCAATGTGGCTATTATCGGGGACGCCAGGTAGTAGGAGTCGGAATGTAGGCCCCTAATCCTTTTGTTGCGAGCCTAATCGGGAAAGACAAGTGTCTGAAGGGCTTGCAACTTTTCCTTCTGGGCGTTTCTGTCCAAGTAGGGTGAATAGGGTTGAGGGTAGTGGCTATGACGATTACAAGAGAAAGTAAGGGCTTTTCCTACGTATTTCCTGGCCAGGGTTCCCAAAGTGTGGGAATGGGGCAGGAGCTTTATCAGTCTTCTCCTGCGGCCAGGGAAGTTTTTGAAGAAGCTGATGACAGCTTGGGCTTTTCACTGTCCAAGCTTATTTTTGAGGGACCTTCCCGGGAACTCCAGGATACAATGAACTCCCAACCGGCAATAATGATTGTCAGCATTGCCTGTTGGAAGGCTTGGGAAGAATTTTTGGGGTCCCAATCTCCAACACCGGTGTCCTTGGCCGGCCACAGCTTGGGCGAATACAGTTCCCTGGTAGTCGCCGGTGCGATCGATTTCGGTGACTGTGTAAGGCTCGTAAGGGAGCGCGGCAGGCTGATGCACGAGGCATCGGAAGTCCGGCCAGGTGGCATGGCCGCCATAATAGGCTTGGACGAATTGGCTTTTGAGCACATCTGTGCAGAGACTGGCGTAGAGTTGGCCAATGTCAATAGCGACGACCAGGTGGTCATCAGTGGCGACAAGATTGCCGTGGCAAGGGCCATGGACCTGGCAACAGCCCGGGGAGCCAAGAAAACCGTACCGTTGAAGGTAAGCGGCGCTTTCCATTCTTCGCTGATGGGCTATGCCCAGGAAGGATTGATTGAAGCTATTGCCGACTTGGAAGTGCGGGACCCGCAGGTGCCCGTCGTAGCAAATTCGGTGGCTGTCTCGGTAACGACGGCGGAGGAAGTTCGAACCGAATTGGTTGAGGGCTTGTGCCACTGTGTGAAATGGAAGCAGTCGGTGCGTTACATGGTGGATTCCGGCGCCTCACACTTTGTGGAATTTGGTCCGACCCGCGTCCTTTCCAGCTTGATTAAGAGAATCGACAAGGATGTCGACGCCTTTACCTTATCGGATCCTGCTTCTATCGAGAAGGCAACTCAGGAAATTTAGCGCTGGGTTTCATACCGTGAGGTAGAAGCCCATTTTTGGTGACTATGCCGAAGGTATTACCCAGAGACCCTAGAAGTTTGGCGCGAGTGGTAGTGTTGCAGGCCGGATTTGCCAGTGACCTGCGAGGGGGTCTCGAACAGCCCAGACTAGAATGGCTGATTGAAGAAAATCTGGTTCGCGCCAGAGATGCCAAAAACGTGCTGGCAGCTTCTCAACCCCTGTTGCGGGGACTCCTTGAGAATCGCCAGGAATTGGACAAACTGATTCAGACTTACGCGCCCGCATGGCCTGTCCATTTGTTGGCGCCAATTGACCGCAATATACTGCGGATTGCCCTTTACGAATTGCTCTACCACACAGATACTCCCGCCAAGACAGCAATCAACGAAGCCGTTGAACTGGCCAAGGTTTTCGGTAGCGAAAGCTCGGCGCGTTTTGTTAACGGTGTTCTCGGTACGGTTATGACGGCCTTGTCGCGGGGCGAATTGAATTAAGAAGAACTTGCTTCCGAAGGGAGATGACTTTTTGGCCACCGTTATTGAGCGAGTACGAACAATAGTAGTAGACAAACTGGGAGTCGAAGAAGGAGATGTCGAAGAAACGTCTTCATTTGTGGATGATCTGAACGCCGATTCCCTGGACCTCGTAGAACTTATTATGGCATTTGAGGAGGAGTTTTCGACCGATGATAGTCAGGTTGAGATTTCCGATGATGATGCCGCCAACATTCGAACAGTAGGAGATGCAGTCACTTATCTGGTTGATCACGGCGTCTCCGAAAGCTAGCTGCGAATTCCGTGACTCCTCCCCGGCGTAGGACATGGCGACTTCCCTGCCGACGATAATCAAGAGTCTCTGGGAAGTCGTTCATTTGGTGTTTTACCCGACCTTTGGGGGAACCCCAGTCTCCGAATCAATGTATGAACAGCCTGGAAGAAATCTCACTTCTTGTTTCCCGTTGTACCGAATGCGACCTTCACCAAGGTCGGACTAACGCTGTGCCAGGTGAGGGTGCAGCCAACGCCGAGTTAATGTTCATCGGTGAAGGGCCCGGTGCTCAGGAAGATCGACAAGGTCGACCTTTCGTGGGACCTGCCGGGCAGTTTCTTGAAGAGCTTCTCGCCTCCATCGGTCTTCGCCGGCAGCAGGTGTACATCGCAAATATGGTAAAGTGCCGGCCGCCCCAGAACAGGGACCCGCTTCCAGCCGAAATTTCGACTTGCAGCAAGTATCTTAACCGGCAAATAGAGCTAATCGACCCCAAGTTGATCGTAACGCTCGGCCGTTTTTCATTGGCCCGCTTTTTCCCGGGTGAAAGTATCAGCAGAGCTAGAGGCAGGGTTCGAGAAAGGGACGGCAGACGTATTTACCCGATAATGCACCCCGCCGCAGCGTTATATCGGCGGGAGATGCGTAGTTCTATCATTGAGGACTTTAGTCGAATACCTGACATCCTGGCACAAGCCGGGGAGCGGCCTGCGCCGCTCGAGGAGTCGGGTGAAGTCCAGACCCCACCGCCAGAACAATTGTCGTTGTTTTAGTTTGAACCACAGGATATGTAACCAAATTGAACCATAATTTGCGCGTAATTCCCCTAGGTGGTCTTGGTGAAATTGGCAAGAACATGATGGCCCCTGGAGTGCGGCGACGACATTGTAGTCGTTGACTGCGGGGTGCAATTTCCCTCCGAGGATATGTTGGGAGTCGACCTGATTATTCCCGATGTTTCCTATCTCGTGGAGCGGTCCGATCGAGTGCGGGGCATTTTGATAACCCACGGTCACGAAGACCATATCGGCGCTCTCCCTCACATTCTGCCTCAGCTTAACGTGCCCGTCTTTGCGCCCAAGTTGGCCCACGGCTTGATTGCTGTAAAGCTGCACGAAAATCGGGCCACACGGGGGATCTCTGCCCAACCGATTGAGCCGGGCGTTGATTACCAACTCGGTGCGAACTTTACTGCCCGCTGGTTTCGAGTCTGCCACAGCATTCCGGACGCCATGGGTATTGCCATTTACGCCCCTGGGTACAGTGATACATACTGGAGACTTCAAAATCGACCATACGCCGGTGGACGGCCATACCATTGACCTGAACACACTGGCCCACTACGGAAATGAAGGCGTATTGTTGCTTTGTTCCGACTCCACTTACGCTGAAATACCCGGGTACACTGCTTCCGAGCAGATTCTTGGTGGTGCCCTGGACCGGGCTATCGGCGACGCTCCGGGAAGGGTAATGGTGGCTACCTTCGCATCACTGATCTCTCGGGTGCAGCAGGTGATTGATGCTGCTGCCAGTCACAACCGAAAGGTTGCCATCGTGGGCCGCAGCATGGCCGACAACGTCAGCATGGCCGCGGAAATGGGGTACCTTGACTTGCCTCCGGACACCCTGGTTAGTCTGAACGAAATCCGTGGCTATTCCCCTGAGCGAACAGTCTTAATTACTACCGGCAGCCAGGGGGAGCCGACTTCGGCCCTGGTTCGAATAGCCAATAAGGACCACCGTGATGTTTCTGTCATGGAGGGGGATACGGTGGTCATCTCTGCTACGCCTATCCCAGGCAATGAGCTTCTGGTAAGCCGGACCATTGATAACCTGCTGCGGCAGGGCGCGAGAGTCTTGTACGACAGGATAGCCCTGGTACACGTTCACGGCCATGCGAGCCAGGAAGAGCTTAAGATGATGCTCAGTCTCACCCGCCCTCGCTACTTTGTTCCGGTACATGGCGAGTACCGGCACCTAATGGCTCACGCCAAGCTGGCATGGGATATGGGATTGGCTGAGTCAGGTATTTTTGTTCTTGAAGATGGAGACGTACTGGAACTGAGTGAGGATGGTGGTCGTGTTGTGGAGTCCGTCTCCGCTGGCCCAATCTTCATTGACGGGCCCGTTACCAGGGACGTGCGAAGTGAAGTGCTGCGCGAACGAAAGGCCCTGGCCAGGGATGGCGTCGTAGTCTTGGTGGTGTCGGTGGATGGTCAAACTGGCCAGCCGGCCAGCCCTACGAAGGTCTTGGCCAGCGGGTTTATGGATGACTCCGAGACCGATGACTTGTTCCCCAGGCTATCCGTGCTTATTGACGACCTCGTAAAGGACCGTCAGGAGTTTGCCGAAGAACCCGAACGGGTAAAGAACCTGGTTAGAGAGGCTGCTGGCCGTTTCCTGCAAACGGAAGCGCGCCGCCGCCCGACGATAGTTACCGTGCTCCTGGAATCGTGATTTTCCCCTCATAGGCATTAGTTGTGTGGCCCTCGAACCGGAAAGTTCCAAACTCCCCAAAACTTACTTCGGCACAACTTCGGACTTCCAAGAACTTACAGTTACCATAGAGGTATTCTTTTCTCCATTCTTTTATCGATTTGGGGGGACTCTATGGTGGATACAGCGCGTCCCATGCGCCGGTCCCCTGCGCCTTCGGGCAGCACGAAAATAAAATTTAGATTCTTTCTGTTCCTGGATATATTCGTCCTGCTGTTAGTCGTGGCAGCGGGATCGGCTGCGTTCTGGCTATATCCGGAATCTTTGGAGACGGCTCTGACCGGTCTCGGCTATGGCTGGTTTCCTACATTGCTCTGGTCTGCCGCTGTTCTCTTGGCCCTCCGCTATCGTACCGGCTGGTTGTTCCGCTTCTGGAACCTTTGGCTCGGTGGGGCTTGTGCCGTTTTTCTGACTATCGGAATTCTCTCCTTTTTCGATGGTGGTTATGGCCCGTTAGCCTTTGTCGGTCTTGGAGGACGCTGGGGCAGAATCGCTGTTGGCGAATCGCACCTCCTGGGCGTCGCCCGCCTGTTGCCGCTGGCCCTGGTAATTCCCCTCTTGGTCCGCCCTAACGAAGCCAGCAAAGGTTACTGGTTCGTTATATTTAATGCGGGCAAGGGCCTGTGGTACGGCGCGGTTTATGTTGTTCAGGGAATAGCCAGCGTGGGCAGCGCTGTTGGACGCGGCGTGGCGTCTATCTTTAGTGCGGAGACCCGCCCTGCCTGGATGACGTCCCTGACGAAAAGCCCGGGACGTGTCTTTGCATCTTCTTCCCATGGCAAGTCTCGAAATGGGCAAAGAGAGGTACCCGCTCTTCAACTAGAGGAATCGGAGGGAGAACCGGCCAGCAACAGTGAACCACCTGAAGCAATTGTTGCCCCTGCGGCTCAGCCCTTGACGGCTCCTGGTTCCAAGTGGAAGTTGCCCTCACTGGAGTTGCTGGCGCCTGCCGAAGTCCGTACGACAGACGATAAGCCACTAAGGAAGATGGCCGAAGAAATTCAAGGTGCCTTGGGTGATCATGGCGTAAGCGTGGAAGTCGCTGATATCAAGTCGGTCCTCGCATTGTTCGATTCGGTCTGCTGCCAGGCTGGGTGGAGAAGAGAGGTGCAGGAAAGGACGGTTCCGACACCCCCGAACGCAGCCGGGTCAGGGTTCACAGCATTCTCGCCAGGGAAAAAGATCTGGCTCTGGCTATCAGTACACCCAGCTTGCGGTTCGAGCCTGTGCCTGGAGAAGCTCTCCTGGGACTGGAAGTTCCTACTCCTACCCCCAGCAAAGTTACTATGCGGGAGGTAATGGACTCTCAGGACTTCAGAAAGATTGCTACTAAGGGCGGCCTGCCCATTGCGCTGGGCGCAGATGCGGGCGGTGATTCGGTGGCTATGGACCTGTCTGGCCTGCCTCATATGATGATTGCTGGCGCTACGGGGAGCGGCAAAAGCGTCTGCATCAACTCCATAGTTGCTTCTATGCTGCTAACCAAACCACCGGACCAATTACGAATGTTGATGGTTGACCCCAAACAGGTGGAGCTTACTCCCTTCAACGGAATACCCCACCTGGTAGTTCCCGTCATAACTGACGTCGATGATGTCAGTCCGATGCTCCGGGGTCTTATCCGTGAGATGACGCGGCGTTATAAGGCAATGGCTGACCTGGGGACTCGTAACATCAGCGGATACAACGCCAAGTCCAAAGACTCTATGCCATTCCTGGTCTTGATTGTCGACGAACTTGCCGACCTGATGCTGGTTGGCGGGTTCGAAATCGAGCAGTCCCTGGTTCGCCTGGCTCAACTGGGGCGGGCGGCCGGGATACATTTGGTGTTGGCGACCCAACGCCCTTCCGTAAAGGTAGTTACCGGTCTGTTGAAGGCGAACATACCTGCTCGGGTGGCCTTCGCGGTTGCTTCCCAGGTTGATGCGCGAGTCATTCTTGATTCCGTCGGCGCCGAAAAATTGCTGGGAAAGGGCGACATGCTGCTGGTCTGCAACGATTCACCCAAGGCGCGCCGGGTTCAGGGGACGCTGGTCTTGGATGATGAGATTGAAAAACTGGTGAGTTTCTGGCTGGATCAGAAGGGTCCGCCGCTGCCCCCGATCAACCTCGAAGATGACGAAGAAGATGCCGAATTTGGGGATAGCGTAGACGAGAGTCTTGTAGACAAAGCTCGGGAACTGGCGCTAAGGAACCCACATTTGACACCGTCCCTGCTGGAACGCCGCCTGAAAATTGGCGGAAGCCGAGCTGAGCAAATAGTGGAAGTTCTAGAAGATGAAGGCTTGTTGATCCCTCGTTAGCTCAACCAGGCTGAAGTACGCCGAGAAAGGATCAATAACAATTGTGGTATTATGGGACTGCCGACCAGACTGGGTCGGCAGACCCACTTCATACCCGGGGCAATTGACTTCCGTTGCTTATAGACCTGCACACCCATAGCTACCCTAAATCCGACGACAGCTTCGTCAGCGTAGATGATTTGATAGACCGGACTAAAACTCTCGGTCTGGATGGTATCTGTTTAACTGACCATGACGAATTCTGGTCTGCTGAAGACGTTAAGATCCTGTCTGTAAAGCATAACTTCCTGGTGTTGTCAGGAAGCGAAATCAATACTGATGCGGGTCATATTCTCGTATTTGGCCTCAGTGAGTACGTTTTCGGATTGCACAAGCCCGCGTTTTTGCGCCAGATGGTCAACAAGCATCATGGTGTAATGATTGCGGCCCACCCCTATCGCCGCCGCTTTTTGGCTGACCCGGGCAAGGACCCAGATGCCAGGGCGGAGATGCTGGAACGTGCCCTGGCAGACGATGTTTTCCGGATGTGTGACGCCATTGAAGGGTTTAACGGTCGTGGAAAAACTGACGAAAACTCTTTTTCTCAGGACGTTGGCAATGCCTTTATGCTGAAGGCTACTGGAGGCAGCGACTCCCACCGCCTGGAGCAGTTAGGAACAGTGGCGACCAGGTTTGACCGCCGGATAAAAGACCTCGATGGCTTCATAGCCGAAATCAAGGCTGGCAGGTTTAGCGTAGAGTCTCTTCGCTGAAGTTTCGACCTACGTTTTGAAGAAGGTTTGGTTGACAGGTAAGGCTTCTGGCTGCCGCGAACAAAACGTTGAGGGCTGAACAAATGACCGAAGTTCTCAAAGTAGAAGATCTGCGGGTAGAATTTGAAACCACCAATGGGCAAGTGAAGGCACTTAACGGGGTGACTTTTTCGCAAGAAGAAGGTCAGGTCTATTGCGTTGTGGGTGAAAGCGGGGCGGGGAAGAGCACCCTGGCCCTGGCAATCATGGGGCTGCTGCCAAGCTCAGCCACTTTGGTGGAGGGCAGTGTTTTTTTCAACGGCATTGACTTGATGCGGGCAAGTCCCGAATACATGCGAAGTATCCGTGGGAAAGAAATAACCATGGTGTTTCAGGACGCACAGACGGCGCTGAATCCGGTGCAGACTGTGGGGAGCCAATTGGAAGAGGTGATCCTGAACCACACCAACATGTCTGCCCGAGAGGCGAGCCGATTGGGTCAGGAAGTGCTGCGGGAATTGGGCCTGCCCGACCCGCGCCGGATACTGGGAGAGTACCCCTTTAACCTCAGCGGCGGCATGTGCCAGCGAGTTATGATCGCCATAGCCCTGGTATTGCAGCCCAAGTTGCTCATCGCCGATGAGGCCACATCTGGTCTGGATGTCACGTTGCAGGCAGAGATACTTGAACGCCTGAAGCGCCTGTGCCGCGACCTGAACTCGGCCATATTGCTGATTACCCATGACCTTGGCATAGTCGCCCACATGGGCAACCGGGTGGGGGTAATGTACGCCGGGAAGATGGCGGAAACCGCCGATGTCATTCCTCTCTTTAAGGAACCCCGACACCCTTATACCTGGTCCCTTATTCAGTCGCTGCCTCGCTTGGACGACGTCGGTCGCAGGTTGCAACCCTTGAGTGGCAGCCCCCCAGACATGCTCCAACTTCCAGAAGAATGCGCCTTCCTGCCCCGGTGTCACAAGGCCTTGAGTCGGTGCCGAGTCGATCCTAGCCCACCTCTCAGCGAGGTCGACGAAAGGCACCATGTGGCCTGTTATAATCCCATGCTACCCTGACTCCCCGGCTGGCTCCTGATGTTTTCCGTTGTTTCCTGTTGGGCTAGGTTCGCCGCGGGCTGCGGCCTGCCGGGCGCGGGGAAGCTACAGCCAGGTCAGCAACCAGCAACTCCATGGCCAGGTCTTCAGATTCGATCTTGCCCGTTTTCAAGGCCAAGTCGGTTTCCAATATGCTTTGGAAACAATTGTCAAGATTCTCCCATGAGTTGCGGCGCGCCTGGTCAGCGGTCTTCCTTGCCACGAAGGGCGGGACTCCCAGCTTCCCTGGCAACTCCGCTGGCGGCACCCGCTGCTCCGTCCAATAGCGGGCGAGGGCGACCAATCTCAGTTGTCGTTCCACCATGCTTACGATGTAGGGAAGGCCTGCCCCGTCCTGTCGCAGTTTTTGCAACAGGCGCAGGGCTATCTCGGGACGGCCGTCGATCATGGCATCCACTGCATTGAATATACTGGCTTCCCTAACCAGCGCCACCAACTCCTGAACATCCTCTTCTTCAATGTTCCGCCCGAAAGCGTAAAGTGAGAGCTTCTCCAACTCCCGGTCCAAAGTCCACAGGTCGTTTCCTACCAGGTCGGTTAGTGTCCTGATGGCGGCGGGGTTGATCCCGCATCCTTTTCCCTGCGCCGCGTCTTTGACGAAGCGAGCCAGGGCCTCACCCGAAGGAGCAGGCAGATGTTGGGTTTGGGCTATGTTTCTGAGACTGCGCAGGAGCGGATTACTGTCAGAGACTCCGTGATCCACCAGGAACAGGCGGGTTGTATCAGGCATTAGCGGGATAGCGGTAGACAATCCTTCCCATTCCCCAAGGGCACGGCTGCTATTTCCGCGGCCTCTGCCGCCGCGGCCTTCCAGAGTGCCCAGCAACCCATTCACTGTGACCAGGCGGCAGGTGTCCATAAAGGGCAAGGCGTTGCAAACTGAAAGCAGTTCCGGCAAGTTGAACTGGCCGCCCATCATCTGGTGGCGGTTGGCTTCCAGCAGGTCGTCGGCGCCAGTTTCCGAGTAGAGTCTCTTCAGCTGTTCCGATACGAGGAAACTGTCACCGTAGAGAAGATGAGCCGGCAAGTTGCCTCCGATTGAAATGCCATTAACCCATTGGTGAAAATGGTCCTGAACAGACGAGGACTCGGGAATGAACCGGAATGTAAAGTGGGAAGGATTCTATGTCTCTAAAATATCTGGGCGAGGCGAGCAGCGACTTAGGATACTGATTCGTTGGGCCGTTCCACCAACTCGGTCAATATGCCAAAAACCGACCTGGGATGGATGAAAGCTATGTCGCCCGACAGACCCTCCCGAGGTTCATGGTCAATCAGTTGCAGCCCCAGTTCATCCACGATCTGAATCTTTCCCGGCAGGTCTGAAACGTAGAATGCCAGATGGTGTAGGCCCTCACCCCGCCTTTCTATAAACCGTCCGATGGTTGTGTCAGCCGCAGTCGGTTCCATCAACTCGAGTCGAGTCTGCCCCACCTGCACTAACGCACCCCTGATGCCCTGGTCGCCCAACCGCTTAACCTCTGCCATCGGCGCCCCAAAAACCTGGTGAAACAGTTCCAGGGCGGCATCAATGTCCTTGACTGCGATGCCCACGTGGTCAATATAGTCAACGGTGCAAACTGGGGAATCGTTCAAAGTGTTGTCCTCGTCAAATGGATGGTTATCCAAAACTTATGCTTCCGCCAGGTTCCCCGAGCTATTTGTCCCGGTATTCGGCAATCGGCAGTGCATTCCGCTAAATTGGATATTGGGCAAGGGTCTGGCGGGCAATGAGAAGCCGCTGGACCTCTGAAGTGCCTTCGTAGATTGTCGTGACCCTCGCGTCGCGGAACAGTCTCTCGACCGCCGTATCCTTGAAGTATCCGTACCCTCCGTGTACCTGAACGGCCTTCGAGGATACTTCGACGCACATTTCCGAAGCCATCAGTTTGGCTATGGAGGCCTCATTGATGTAGGGCTGCCCATCGTCTTTGAGTGAAGCTGCCAGCATCGTGCACGTGCGGGCGGCATGAACTGAGGTAGCCATGTCTGCCAGCATAAACTGGACAGCCTGGTGCTGGGCGATAGGCCGTCCGAAGGACTCCCGCTGCTGGGCGTAGCGAACCGCTTCTTCCATAGCTGCCTGCCCTATCCCGACACATTGAGCGGCGATCATTATCCGGCTGGAATCGAGGATCTCCATGGCGTACCGAAAACCTCGCCCCTCTTCGCCCAGGAGATTCCCCGAAGGTACTGGCGTGTTCTGGAATACGATCTCGTTGGTGCTGGAACCCCGCATGCCCATTTTCCCGTGCATGGGCGTGACGGACAGCCCCGGCGCCCCCTGGGGCACCACAAAGGCGCTAATGCCCCGGTAACCCTGGGAGCGGTCCTGGGAGGCGAATACAACCATCGACTCGGCTACGTCGGCGTTGGTTATAAACATCTTGCTACCGTTGAGGAACCATGTCCCGTCCCGGCTTTCCGCAGACGTTTGCAGGGCGGCAGCGTCGGAACCGCCGCCGGGCTCCGTCAGCGCCCAGGCCGCCACACCTTTCCCTGACGCCAAGCTGGGAATAAACCGGTGCTTTTGTTCCTCGTTGCCAAAGCGATAAATAGTGCTGGTGCCCAGAGACAGATGAGCAATAAGACCGGTGCTGGCCGCCGCATCGCCTCGTGCTACCTCTTCCACTGCAATTGCCACTTGGCGGTAGCCGCCGCCGCTTCCTCCGTATTGGGGGTCAATGGCCATGCCAGTAAGCCCCAGGCGAGTCATGCCCTCCCAATTCTGCCAATCAAACTCTTCCCTTTCGTCCACTTCCCTGGCCCGGGGCGCCAACTCGCGGTCGGCAAAGTTCCGCACCAGGGTTTGCAGCATTCGTTCCTCTTCGTTCAACGTCGGGTCTGGCATGGTGTTACTCCTTTGGTTCGACAAAGCACGAGATGGAACAGGACGCGGGCAACTTCAAGCGCTTCGTGGACCTACGTGTGATTGGCGAATTTTCTGACCGTTGGCTAAAAGGCCAACTCCCCCCGCTGTTCACCGAACACGTCACGGAAAACCTGGCAGATCTCACCCAGGGTGCAGTAGTTCTCCACGCATTCCAGCGTTGTCGGGACGGTATTATCGTTGGTGCGGGCCGCTTCTTCCAGCCTTGCCAGGGAAGCCTTAACCTGGGCATTGTCGCGGTCATGCTTCAAACGGGCCAGGCGGTCGGACTGCTGGCGGGCAACTTCGGGGTCTACTCTGAGCAGATTGCCGATGGGCGGCGTGTCGCTGACATAACGGTTCACGCCTACGACTGTGCGCTCTCCAGCATCCACTTCCCGCTGGTGTCTATAAGCCGATTCACCAATTTCCCTGACCTGGTAGCCCTGCTCAATGGCGGCCACCGCACCACCTTGTCGGTCAATTTCGTGGATGTACTCTAACGCTTTCTGTTCCAACTGGTCGGTCAGGTTCTCCACGTACCAGGAACCGCCCAGTGGGTCCACTACATCGGCCACTCCGCTCTCGTGGGAGATTATCTGCTGGGTGCGCAGAGAGAGCTGGGCCGATTCTTCGGTAGGCAGCCCAAGCGCTTCGTCACGGGAATTTACGTGCAATGACTGGGTTCCGCCCAGGATGGCCGCCAACGCTTGTACTGTGCTGCGTATGACATTGTTGTCGGGCTGCTGGGCGGTAAGCGTAACTCCTGCAGTCTGGGTGTGAAAGCGAAGCATCATGGACCGGGGATCCTTTGCCCCAAAGCGGTCCTTCATGATAGCTGCCCACATCCGGCGCGCTGCCCGGTACTTGGCTACCTCTTCAAGCAGGTTGTTCTGGGCCACGAAGAAGAAGGAGAGGCGGGGCGCAAAGTCATCCACGGCAAGGCCCGCGTCCACGGCGGCCTGCACGTAGCCAATGGCGTTGGAAAAGGTAAAAGCCAACTCCTGCACCGCGGTGGCGCCCGCCTCGCGCATGTGGTAGCCGCTGATGCTGATAGTGTTCCACCGGGGAATGTTCTCGGCACAGTACTTGAACACGTCCACAACCAGCCGCATCGAGGGACGGGGAGGGTAGGCGTAAGTGCCCCGGGCAATATATTCTTTCAGGATATCGTTCTGCAGCGTGCCGCTTAATTTCGCCTGGGGCACCCCTTGTCTTTTGGCAGCGGCAATGTAAAGACACAGCAGCACCGATGCGGTTGCGTTGATGGTCATAGACGTGCTGACTTGGTCCAGCGGTATACCATCAAACAGGGTTTCCATATCTTCCAGGCTGCAGATTGGCACACCAACCTTGCCCACTTCACCCTGGGAGTGAGGGGAATCGGAATCGTAGCCAATCTGGGTGGGCAGGTCGAAGGCTACGGAGAGGCCGGTCTGCCCCTGTTCCAGCAGGTAGCGATATCGGCGGTTGGTGTCTGCGGCCGTGGCGTATCCTGAATATTGCCGCATGGTCCAGACCCTGCCACGGTACATATTGGGCTGGACGCCACGGGTGTAGGGATATTCGCCGGGAAAATCCGATGTTATCGTAGGTGGCATCTCCATTGGACGGAGTGTAAATAGGCTCAATGGATATGCCGCTATCAGTCTGGAAACTCTCCCGGCGTTCCGGAAAACGTTGAACTGCCGGTTCCAGCGTATCTCTACGCCAGCGCTCCTGGTTATCCGAAGGGTTACCCGCCATTTGCAATGCTCACCTGCTGGTACTTTAAGGCCATTGTATCGTTAAAGGTATGACCGCTCAAGCGGACAAAAGGGGCTGGAATTCAGGGAAATGAATAACCTGACACTACGAAACGAGGCCGAATCTTCAGAATCTATCTCAACGCTTGTCCATGTATTTGGCGCTACCAGGGCAACAATTCTCAGGCGGGGATGTTGCCCTAAGCGTTCGCGCCCTTGACACTTGGAAATCCGAGTCCATATACTAGCGAAAATTCCTCTATTTTGATCGTGGTAGCCGTCGGCCTCTGGTCGGCGGATTAATGTTGTCAGGCACCGATGAGAAAGAAGGAAGTGTTGGTAGTCGGTGGCGGCACCGGCAACCATACTACTCTCACTGGGCTTAGAAACGAGGATTGCAACCTGTCCGCCGTGGTCGCCATGACCGATAGCGGAGGCAGTTCCGGACGGCTTAGAGACGAGATGGGGCACTTGCCTCCGGGGGATATACGGCGGTGCCTGATGGCCCTGGCTGCAGAGACCCCGCAAGGCAACCTGATGCGTCGCCTGTTTGATTACCGCTTCAATTCAGGCAATGGGCTTTCCGGCCACAACTTCGGCAATCTGCTCCTCACCGTCCTTACCGAAGTCACGGGCAACACCATATCTGCCATTGAAGAAGCGTCACAACTCTTGGGCATTAAGGGTAGGGTCTTGCCTGTAACCTTGACCCACTCCACCCTGATGGCCCGCCTGGATAACGGTGAGGAATTGTCTGGAGAATCGGTCATAGACCTGCGGCGGGACAACCTGGACGTGGGCATTGACTATATTTGGCTGGACCCCAAAGCCTATGTCTATCCTCCCGTTCTGGATGCAATAGAAAGGGCCGACGCGATAATCCTGGGGCCCGGTGACATTTACACCAGTGTCTTGCCCAACCTGCTGGTAGAGGATGTTGCAGAGGCGATAAACGCTTCCAGCGCGGTGAAGGTTCACATTTGCAATCTCATGACCAAACCCGGGGAGTCTGACGGGTTTAGAGCGTCCTCATTCGTAAAGCTGCTGATGGACTACCTGGGCACTGGGGCACCTCTGGACTACCTCATCTACAACGACAGTCCTTTCCCAGCCAGAATGGTTGCAAGGTATGCTGCTGATCGGCAATTTCCCGTGGAACTGGATAGGAAAGAATGTGCCTCGGTAGTGAAAGAAATAGTGACCGCTCCCTTGCTAGCTTCCGGCGTCTATTTGCGGCATGACCCCGTTGCATTGGCTCAAACCATCATGGAGATAGTCAATAGACCAGTTCATGCTGGCTAGTTCTTCCTGTTGATGTCCTCTGTTTACCGGCGGCTGTGCCGGGGATCCGTAGTTTATTCCGCACCACTTTGGCGAGGAGACTCCATGTATCCCAGACTTGGAATTAGGGTCCAATACTGCGAGTCAACATGTGCGGCATAGTTGGATATGTTGGAAGTCAGTCTGCCTGGCCCATTGTACTGGAAGCCTTGCAGCGCCTTGAGTATCGCGGCTATGACAGCGCCGGCATCGCCGTGTTGGACAGATTTGGCCAGTTGCGCCTTCGCAAAACGGTAGGCAAGGTTGATGGACTGACCCAGGGAGACGAGACAGACTACCCCGACGGAACTGTTGGATTGGGTCATACCCGCTGGGCCACCCATGGACCGCCCACAGACGCCAACGCTCATCCACTTACCGAGTGCCATCGGCAAATAGCCGTAGTGCATAATGGTATTGTCGAAAACTACCTCGAACTCAAGCAAGGCCTTCAGCAGCAGGGCCACACCTTTTCATCGGAAACCGACACTGAGGTTATTGCCCACCTCATCGAGGAGGGCATGAGAGAAGGGTTACGGTTCCCCGAAGCCTTCAGACAGATGGGTCGGCGTCTCGAAGGTTCTCAAGCCATAGCAGCGGTTTGCCAGAGAGACCCCGACAAGGTCTGTGCATTGCGAGTAGGCCATGCCGGCGGGATTGTTGTAGCTCACCGCGACGGTCAGGGGATAGTAGGCAGTGACCTGCCGGCGGTTTTGCCAATTCTTCGTCAGCGTCCGGGTCCTGTGGCTTACCTGGAAGCTGGAGAAATGGCTGAGGTAACTCGCCTGGGAGTCCGAGTATTTGACCTCGAAGGGAACAGCATCTTCAAGGAAATGCGCACCGTTTTCCCGCAAGATGCGTTGGTGGACCGGGGTGGTTACCGGCACTTCATGCTTAAAGAGATCATGGAGCAACCCCAGGTGGTGGCCGGCGCCCTTCGCGGTCGGGTCAACTTCGATGCAGGCCGGGTGGAACTGCCGGACTTCCCATTTCTTGAGGACGAGATAAGGGACTTCCGCCGGGTTGTGTTGACCGGATGTGGTACCAGCTTGCACGCGGCCCATGTAGGTCGCTACCTCATAGAACGCTTTGCCGGCTTGCCAGCCGAGGTAGAAAGCGCGTCGGAGTACCGTTACCGGGAGCCATTTCTCGACTCGGACACTTTGGTGGTCGCTATCAGCCAGTCCGGCGAAACGGCAGATACTATTGCCGCCATGCAGGATGCTAAAGAGAGGGGCGCTAGATTATTGTCCATCTGCAATTCCGAAGAAAGCCAGGCGGCACGTCTGGCAGACGGTTCCCTCTACATGGGATGTGGTATGGAGATCGGCGTTGCCAGCACCAAGACCTTCATAGCCTCAGTTACCATTCTCTTCCTGCTAGGCATTTACCTGGGACAAGCCCGGGCGCGTCTCTCGCCTGAAGTGCGTAGGGACTTGATTGCCGATTTGGCAAGCACCCCCCGCCTGATAGGAGAAATGCTGGCTGACGTATCGCAATACAAGGTGCTGGCGCAGAAATTCAGCGGCTACAACAGTTTTCTGTATTTGGGAAGAGGCATAAACTCCGCTATAGCTCTTGAGGGAGCCCTGAAACTCAAGGAGGTCAGCTACATTCACGCCGAGGGCTACCCTGCCGGCGAAATGAAGCACGGCCCCATTGCTTTGATAGACCGGAATATGGCTACTTTGGCCCTGGCCCCGCGGGACCGCCTGTACGACAAGATGGCCGGCAACATAAAGGAAGTGAAGGCCCGGCGGGGAATTGTCCTGGGTGTCTTGACGGAAGGCGATACTGAGTTGGCAGCCGAAGTCGATGACACATTATTTCTTCCCACGGCCCCCGAGCATCTTTACCCCCTTCTGGCCACTGTTCCTTTGCAATTGTTGGCCTATTACATAGCTCTGGACCGGGGTTGCGACGTCGATCAGCCTCGCAACCTGGCCAAATCGGTTACAGTGGAATAGCCCCTTCCGCCTTTCACTTGCCGGAATTAACTTATTGTTAACATCTTTGCGTCGACCTGAGTGGCCGGCAGTTGTAGAGTACGCCGGTGCTTTTGGCCCAGTTGGTCAACTACGGGTGTACGGTAACCCTCGTTGTGCTGCCTATTTCGTTCGCAGTTGGCCTAGTAATGGTGCGTTTCGGAGAAAATAGCCTCTGAAAATTGACCTTATGCTCCAATTGGCAAGAATTTCAGTTAATTTGTTGAATTTGATTCAAGAACAATGAAATAATAAATCACAGGTAATAATAGATCAGCAACTTTCTTCAATAACCCTTTCGCAGGTATATTTCCTCTATGCTGCTGCGCATCAACCATTCCGGACTCTCTTTTGACGACTACTTGCATCTGCTCCCCAAGGATTTACTCGATGAACTGACTCTCCTGGCTGACAGCTTTAAAGGTATGCGGTTTGTTCATGCCAACAGCACAGTTAGCGGCGGTGGTGTCGCGGAAATTCTTCAGTCCCTTGTCCCGCTGATGAACTCTCTCGGAGTGCAAACCGAACGTCTTGTAGTCAGCCCCGATGACCCCGAATTTTTTCAAGTAACCAAGAGAATTCACAACTTGTTGCAGGGTGCTCAGGGTTCTCTTTCCGAGCAGGAATCGGAAGTCTACTACCGGTGCGTGGGAGAGGTTGCGAAAGAGATTGATTCCCGTGGTCTGGAAGCGGACGTCTGGTTTTTTCATGACCCCCAGCTTTTGCCGATGGCGTCCCTAATGCCTAAGAGAAACGGTGAGGTTCGTTTCTGGGTTTGTCACATAGACCTGACCGCACCAAATGCCGGCGTACTACAGGAATTGACGCCTTTGACACAACACTTTGACGGACTGGCGTTTTCTCTTCCCGAATTTGTACCTTCCGCCATAAATGGTCACCCTCCCCACTACATCACGCCCCCTTCCATTGACCCTCTGACTGACAAGAATCGTCCCATGGAAAAGGAGGAGGCACTAGGCATCGTTGCAGCCATGGGTCTGGACCCCAACCGGCCATTGGTTACCCAGGTCTCAAGGTTTGACTACTGGAAAGACCCCTGGGGGGTAATGGACGCCTACCGCTGGGCACGTAAGTCTGTGCCGGGAATTCAGTTGGCTTTACTGGGTTTAAGCCAGGCTGCCGATGATCCGGAGGCGCTAGGTGTGTTGCACAGCGTCAAGGATTATGCATCAGGAGACCCGGACATTCACGCATTCTTCTACCCGGACGATCTTCCTGATTCCATAGACCGCATAGTCAATGCCTTTCAGACTGCCTCGGTGGCAGTTCTACAAAAGTCGACCCGGGAGGGTTTTGGCTTGACGGTATCTGAGGCGATGTGGAAGGGTCAGCCTGTAATAGGCGGCAACGTGGGTGGCATTAAGACTCAAATCGAAGATGGGGTAAACGGCTTTTTGGTCAGCACGCCGGAAGAGTGCGGAGAAAGAATAGTCCACTTAATCCGGGATGAGTCGCTCCGGCTACAGATGGGGGATGCTGCCCGCGAGAGTGTCCGCCAGAGGTTCTTATTGCCTCGCCTTGCCGTTGATTACCTCAGGGCTGCCCAGTCTCTTATTGCCGGCCAAGCCAACGGCCAGATGCATAGACTAAACGGACAGCGCCTCGGCGCTTTTGAAGCATTGGAACAGATGAACTTCGGCAGCAATCCTACGAAGTCAGTTAAGGGTTCGCCTTACTTTTCGCAGCATATCGACATCCAGTAATTCCAGGAACAGTTTGCCAGTGAGAATAGGTGAATCTCTGGCAACTCGAAGAGGGGTACGCCCATGTCCAAGACTACGATCTTATTGATGATTGACGGCCTGGATCCAGAGTATTTGGATGCTTGCCCGACGCCCAATTTCATTGACCTGGCGCATTTGGGGTTCAGAACCGAGGCAAACGCAATGATGCCTACGGTTACCAATGTCAACAATGCCTCCCTGCTGACCGCCACCTACCCCAGCGCCCATGGTATCACCTCCAATTACTGGTTGGACCGCGAACGCCGAACCGAAACTTACATGGAATCAGGTCAGTTCCTTGAGGCCGATACATTCTTCGAAAGGGCGGCCCTTCTGGGAGCCCGTTCCCTGTTGGTAACTGCCAAGGATAAATTGCGTAAACTGCTGGGACACGAAACCTTCGTCAATGTTTCGGCGGAGTGCCCACCCGATTGGCTAATGGACGAAATAGGCCCTCCCCCGCCCATTTATTCATTGGAAGTCAACGGGTGGATAGTGGACGCCGCCCGCTGCATCCTGTCCGAAATGGCCTTTGATCTTGCTTATGTGGGAACCACGGACTATCCCATGCATACTTACGCGCCCCACGAACCCGAGTCGGCAATTCATTTGGGACTACTGGATGTGGCCGTCGGGAGACTGGTGGACAGTGTGGATTGCGAAATTCTCATAACCGCAGACCACGGGACGTCAGCCAAGGAGCGGATGCTGAGTTTGCCAGAATTCCTGATGAGGTACGGCATACTCGCCCGCGCCGTGCCGATAATCAAGGACCGCTACACCGTACATCACTCCAATCTGGGCGGTTGCATATACCTTTATCTACACGACCGGGACCGCCATACGCTGGCTGCCGCCGTGGACCTGCTTCGGCAAGTAGATGGTGTGGACGAGGTCCTTTCTAAGGAAGAAGCTTGCATAAGGTTCAACCTAATGCCAGACCGCATAGGCGACATAGTAGCGTTGGGAGCCAAGGACGTCGTCTTTGGAAATCCTGAGGAGGTCACCCTTCCGTGTAATCTTCGCTCCCATGGGTCACTGCACGAACAGAGAGTTCCTGTAATCGGGTACGGTGGTGATTTTGATGGGTTCGAATTCCTGGAGAACAAAGACCTCGGCCGGTACGTGTTTGAGAGGGTACTTAACTAGGCCCAGCACGCCTTGACATAAGACCTAAGGCTATCGCATTTGGGTTTTCATTGTTGAGCATTCTTGTGTCAACCGTTCTTACGATTCCTGCATTGACCAATGTGTTTCCAGTTCGATGACAACCGCCACTGGACAGACCCTGTTGCTCCCTCCTGCCATGGTATTTGTAATACAGCCTTCCTCTCTCCTGTGTCGGCTACCGGCTGGCAGTTGGTCAATGGACGGGTTTGAGCGGAAATGGCGGGAAAATTGTTTTTCGTCCCTCCCTTGGCGTCGGTCACTCCGGCCCAGCAATGCCAGTCCCTGGAAGTGCGATTACCCCGGCAGGAAACTGGTGGGCGATTGCCTTATTCAATTTCTGCTCCTATAATTCTTTTCTGTTGCCAGAAATGAGTGGTGGCACTGTTTAGCTGGTTCAATGGTGAGCTATGCGAAGCATACCGTAGGCTTCCACACTTCTGACATAAGCCGACGCGTCCCGGGAGTTCCTAAAAGCCACCATGACTGATTTTCAGCCTTTAGAAGTGTTCGCTCCGGCCACTACGGCCAACCTCGGGCCCGGATTTGATTGTCTTGGAATGGCGCTGGATCTATGGAACCGCCTGGAAGTGCTTCCTGTTGAGCAAGGGGCTGAACCAGCTTCTGCCGTGGAGGTGCTTGGTGAAGGGATAGAGGAATTGGCTTCGGATTCCACTAATCTTACCTACCGTGCGATGCAGTTTCTCTATGACGAGGCTGGGTTGGAAATGCCCCCTCTACGCTTGCGCTGTCACAACGCAATTCCCTTGAGCCGTGGGATGGGCAGCAGCGCCGCAGCCATATCTGGAGGATTGGTGGCCGCTAATGCTCTTTGCGGGGGACCCTACTCTTCCAGCGAGATATTGGAGATGGCGGCTACGATTGAAGGCCATCCCGACAACGTGGCCGCAGCAGTGATGGGTGGCCTGCAATTGGTGGTGTCCGATGGCCCTCAGCTCTACACGGCCCCTATTCCGGTTCCAGATGACGTACAAGCGGTCCTTTTTATTCCTGATACCCGTATAGCCACGGCTGATGCCAGGGCGGTCTTGCCCAGCAAGGTTACTGTCGCCGATGCGGTGTTTAACATGGGGCGTGTGGCTCTGCTGGTGGCGGGCATGGCCCTTGACCGCACGGAATATATGGACGTTGCTACCCAGGACAAACTGCACCAGCCCTATCGGCAGCCATTGTTTCCCGCCATCAAGGTTATCTTTTCGGCGGCCAGAGCCGCAGGAGCATTGGGTGTGTTCCTGTCCGGCAGCGGTTCTACGGTCCTGGCGCTTACCAAAGGCAGGGAAATGACCGTGGCGTACGAAATGTTTGAGGCGGCCCGCTTAACCGCCGTTCCTGGAAGATTGGAAATTACAAGGCCGACGCCTGCAGGGGCTCACACCAAGGCCTGAGTTAGTTTTGAAAAGCGTAGATTGCCGGTTGGGGTTGAAGGTAGTCAAATAACTGACCGGTGTTCGAGGGACGATTTCCGGTTGAGCCTGATAGTGCATAAATATGGTGGCAGCTCGGTTGCGGACGCGGATAAGATTACAGGTGTTGCCCGTCGCATTGGCAAGGCTAAGGATTCCGGGCAGGAGGTAGTTGCGGTGGCCTCGGCGATGGGGGATACCACCGACGAACTGATTGAACTGGCCCATACGGTTTCCTCGGAACCCGACCCCAGGGAGCTGGACCTGCTACTATCGACGGGAGAGCTGGTTTCCTGCACACTGCTGACCATGGCACTCAGAAGTCTCGGGTACGATGCAATTACCCTTAGCGGCTTCCAGGCCGGCATACATACCGACGATATGTACGGGCAGGCCCGAATATTCAGCATCGACCCCGCCAGGGTGGAGAGCGAACTCTCTGAAGGCAAAGTGGTTATAGTTGCCGGATTTCAGGGTATAACAGATGATATGGACATAACTACTCTGGGCCGCGGCGGTTCGGATACAACCGCCGTAGCATTGGCGGCGGCCCTGAGGGCGGATCGCTGCGACATTTACACCGACGTGGATGGCATATACACTGCTGATCCCCGCATAGTCCCAAATGCTCGGAAGTTGTCCGAAATCGATTACGAAGAGATGCTGGAATTGGCCAGCTACGGCGCAAAAATGCATCCTCGGTCCATCGAATTGGGTGCTGTAAACGATGTGCCAATCTACGTCGCTTCAAGTTTTGGAGATCAGCCGGGAACTCTCATACATCGGGTTGAGAAAGTGAAGGAGCTAGAAAATCGGGTTAAGGCAACGGGAGTAGCTTACCAGGCTAACGTGGCAAAAATTACGGTCCGTTCCTTGCCCGACAGGCCAGGCATTGCGGCAGCCTTGTTTGAACCGCTCGCGGCGATGGGTATAAATGTGGACACGATTGTCCAGAATACCAGCGCGGAACGAACTACGGACATCAGCTTTACGGTTACCAGGGCAGAGCTGCCGGAAGCTTTTGAACAAGTTCGAGTCCTACTTGCGGACCTGGGAGGCACCGAGGTAGTCAGCGACAACACTCTGGCCTCGGTACATGTGGTGGGGTCTGGTATGCAGAACACTCCTGGATACGCCTCGCGAATGTTTCGAATACTCGCTGACGGCAACATAAACATTGACATGATTACCACATCAGAGATTCGGATTTCCTGCATCATCAACGAAGACCAGGTTTCCGAAGCGGTACGCCTGCTACACGAGGGCTTCCAGCTTGGCGAAGAAGGCTGAAAGTCGTCGTCCATTTGTAGGAAGCCTCTGTGACCCAGCCCTTTCTGTCCGTTGTTATCCCGGCGTATAACGAAGAAGCAAGGATCGAACATACGCTGGAACAGGTGCATGCCTATCTTTCCCTCCAAGACTATACTTGGGAAGTCCTGGTAGCCGACGACGGTAGCTTCGACTCGACTGCCCAACTGGTAGCTAATTTCAATGATGTACACCCGGGTGTACGGTTGATTTACCTTGAACATGGTGGAAAAGGATGGGCTGTTCAACAGGGAATGTTGGCTGCAGAGGGGAAGCACAGGTTCATCTGTGATGCAGACCTCTCCATGCCCTTTGAACAGGTCGCCCGGTTCCTGGCGTCGGAAATGCTTGAGGCAGACATAAGTATAGGGTCCAGGGAAATGCCTTCCTCACGTAGATACGGTGAACCGGAGCATCGCCAGTTCATGGGCAGGGTTTTCAATTTGATCATTCAGGTCTTGGCGCTGCCCGGAGTGCGAGACTCTCAGTGCGGTTTCAAGTGCTTCAAGGCTGAAACCACCACTGTCCTGTTCGAACGGCAGACCTTGGCCGGGTTTGCATTTGACGTGGAGATCTTGTACATGGCGCGGCAGGCGGGGCTGGAAGTTCGGGAAGTTCCCATTGACTGGTACTATCGGGAAGGCAGCAAGGTAAGACCAATCCGCGATGCGACAGCCATGGCTTGGGATGTTCTGAAGATACGGTGGCGGTTAGGGCAAAGGAATAGCCATTGAATTTACGAAAACAGTATATTTGGTAATGTTTCGGTAATATTCGTCGGATATTCTATATTCTAATCTTAATGGACAGGTGGTCAATGAGCCGAAAAGGCAAGTCAGACAACTTTATTGAAAAAGTTTAAACTTTCAACCAAAATACCTTGACCTCAAGAGTTCAACTGTGCAACAAATAGTTACGTAATACCATAGTCCGGCATCATTGGGCCGGGAAACAGCAATATTATCGGGTGTTCTTAATTAAGGAGATCAAGAAAATGGAAATGACCAGGACGGCAGACAAGACCAAATTGCGCCGCGATTGGAGCAAGGAGGCCATAGACCTTGCGCTGAAGGGCGAGTGGCAGCGTGCAACGGAAGTAAACCAGGCTATTTTGGCGCTATACCCTGACGATGTGGAGGCCATGAACCGGTTGGGCAAGGCGTATATGGAACTTAGCGAATTTAACAAGGCCAGGAAAGTTCTGGCTGATTTGGTGGAGAAGGCTCCTTACAACGCCATAGCCAAGAAGAATCTGGCCCGACTGGAACAGTTGGAAAACGCGCCGTCAGGCGGCCGACAGACAAACAAACAGGGGAGCGCACCCAGGCTATTCATTGCCGAAACTGGTAAGTCTGGCACCACTGTGCTTCAGAGGCAAGCATCCGCGACTTTGGTGGCCAGCATTGCCCCCGGTGATCCGGTCAATTTAGTGGTCAAGAACAATGCGATTTTGGCGTATGCTCGGGAGGAGGAGTATCTCGGGCAAGTCGAAACCAAGCTTGCCCGGCGACTATCTCGTCTCATAAGCGGAGGCAATCGATACGAGGCAGCGGTCATCGGGATTAACGATTGGGGCATCACCATCATTATTCGGGAGACTTATCGTCACCCCAGCCTGCACAATATAGGCTCATTCCCCACCAACGCCAGGGGTGAAAAAAGGACTCAACTGAACCAGGACATTTTGAAGTATCTGGAGAACGCGGACCTGGACGAGGACGGCGAGGAAAACAACCTTGACTATGCAGGTGTTGCCGACTTCGCGGGCGAGTGGGACGAGTAGATTACGGCAGTTAGAAAACCCTACAAACGACCGGGCCGGGGAATGTCCCCGGCCCGGTTGTTTTCTGACTGCAACCAATAGGCGTTATATAGCCAAGCCTCAGTAGAGGTGGCACGACACTCGGTGTCCCGGCGCCACTTCCTTGTCCACGGGAATGTCCACGGAACACTGGTCCATGGCGAAGGGGCATCTTGGGTGGAACCTGCAACCGGAAGGCGGGTTGATCGGCGAAGGCACTTCACCAGTCAACACGATCTCCTCCCGAACCAAATCGGGGTGTGAGGGCAACGCCGCCGAGAACAGTGCCTTGGTATAGGGATGCAGGGGATTCTGGTAGAGTTCCTCGGTCTCCGCATACTCAACGATCTGTCCCAGATACATCACCGCCGTCTGGTGGGCCATGTAACGCACTGTCGCCAGATTATGGGCAATCAACAAGTAGCTGACGTTGTACTCTGCCTGGAGGTCGACCAGCAGGTTCATTATCTGGGCGCGAATGGACACGTCCAGCGCCGAAACGGGCTCATCCAGCACTATCATCTTTGGATATGAAGCCAAAGCGCTGGCTACCGCGATTCTCTGACGTTGACCGCCGCTGAATTCGTGGGGATAGTTGTTGGCCTGCTCTGCGTGCAGTCCAACCTGGGACATGACCTCAGCCACGCGATCGTCCCGTTCCTGGTGGCTCACCTGTCGGTTTACTACCAAGGGCTCAGCTACAATGTCCCGCACGCGCATTCGGGGACTCAGCGAAGACCAGGGATCCTGAAATACTGCTTGTACTGTTGTCCGGTAGTCCTGCAACTCTGAACCGCGGAAATTTTGGATATTCTTGCCGTCCAGCAGGATTTCCCCGTCCGTCGGTGTTTCTAGTCGCAACAACAACTTGCTGGTAGTGGTCTTGCCGCAGCCCGATTCCCCTACCAAGCCCAGCGTTTCCCCTTGATTTATGGAGAAACTTATGCTGTCCACCGCCTGAACGTAGCCGATGGTCTTCATCAGGATCAAGCCTTTGGTAACCGGAAAATACTTCTTAAGACCATTGACCTGAATCAGGGGGTTCCCGTTGCTCGTCGTTACCATGATTCGTCCATCCTCCAGCAGTCGGCGGTATGTCCTTCCCTGACCGTATAGGAAGGTGGATATTCGGAGTAGCACTTGTCCCGGGCAAACTCGCAACGGTCGGCAAACCGGCAACCTTCAGGTAGGTTGGAGAGTAGCGGCGGTTGACCTTCGATGGAATAAAGGCGTGCGGTGCGTTCTTCCAGTTTAGGCACCGAATCTATTAGAGCCCTGGTATAGGGATGGGAAGGCTCGTTAAAGATCTCGCGCACCGGCCCATTCTCCACAACTCTGCCAGCGTACATCACCGCAACCCGGTCGCACATGCGGGCGACAACGCCGAAGTCATGGGTAATAAAGATGATTGCCAAACCTGTTTCTGCCTGAATGTCTTTCAAGAGCCTCAAATATTGAAGCTGAATGGTAACGTCTAGAGCAGTTGTGGGCTCGTCGGCTATGATCACGCCAGGCTCACAGGAAAGAGCGATAGCGCCAACGACCCTCTGCTTCATGCCGCCGCTCATCTGGTGAGGAAAATCTTCCAAACGCCGCTCGGGGGCCGCCACGTTTACATTCCGCAGGGCATCCACTGCCCTGGTGATCATATTCTTCCGTCCTTCCCGGCGAGCCATTCCCAAGGCTTCCATCAACTGGTTGCCGATGGTAAATACCGGGTTGAGAGAAGTCTGCGGATCTTGCAGTATCATCGAGATTTGCCGACCCCTGATCTGGCGCATCTCATCATCGCTCTTCTGCAGTATGTCTTCTCCGTTCAACCTGATTTCACCGCTTACTATTTTGCCAGCCGGTTGAGGCACCAACCTGAGCAGAGACAAAGCGGTCATGGTTTTGCCGCATCCAGACTCTCCCACAATTCCCAGGGTTTCTCCCTCCCGAAGGAAGAAACTAACCCCGTCAACTGCCTTTACCGTTGACCCCCGGTTAAAGAAATATGTATGGAGGTCTTCAACTTCCAGGATGACGTTGCCGGTATCTACACTCATATTGAATAACCCCTCGTATTAGCGCACGTTCGGTCCCAAACAATTATGGAGCCGTTCCACCATGGAAGGCCGGCCCACCCGGAGAAAACCTGATAGTCAGGGAATTAAGTCTGCAGCCTTGACTCTCGAAGCAGGAACAGAAGCTCGGACGAGGCCCTTTACTTCCTGTTCGTGGTTTGCTGAGAAACAGATACTGCTTCCAGTCCAGACTCTCCTATTAAGAGTGTCAGGAATATATACTAGGGTACTTTTCACTGTCAACTTAAGGGCCCGGGTCTGAAAATGAAACTCCCAATTCTGGAAAGCTTCACACCTGGCCTCGCTGTTCGCCCCGCGACTGGGCATCAAGGGTCATTGCTATACGTGAACGGAAGGGCCTGACTCTATTAACCGACGCAGTCACCCCCAGCGGCACCACAAACATGGCGCTCTTGCCTGCAGAATGAGGTGAGAAGAAATCTGTAACTTCATCATCGTAGAAGGTCAACCCGGTGGCTCCCAGCCCCAGCGAGTGGGCGGTCAAGTACAGCTTCCCGCCCAAAATTCCCGCTTCCAGTTGGGCTGCCCGATATCCCCGGTTACCGAACCGCTCGACAATTCGTTCCAGATCTGCCATGAAAAAGACCACGGCTGAGGCGTCGTGCGGTAGCGCTTGCTCAAAACCCAGGTGACCGGCCATCTGGCGAAACCCACCTGTTTTTAGCTGGTAAACGCCCCCATCGGCAGGAGAATAGTAATACGCCCCGCCCTCCAGCCCTTCAACTTCGTTGACTATCAGATATAGGTCCAGCAGGCTGTCAAGCTCCCCCCGCAGGAAGTCCGCTGGCACTCCTCGAGTTGCGCCCTCGAGCATGGATGCAAGCGCATCCAATGTGATAGGTATGTGGTCAAACCGGCGTGTCGAACCGCGCTCACGAATTGTTTCTCCCAGAGGAATGGAGACAAGTCCAGTGGCAGCACGGTCAGGGAAGGGGATAAAGACGCCTTCAGATTTGGGACCCTGAGTATTCATGCTGCCCCGACATCCATTTACCTCAGATAGGTCGGCCAGCAATGTGGCCCCGTGAGTTTCGCGTATATCTGGGTAATCTATTTCCCCGGGGGCGGTTATTACTGACGTGCCCCGCACCGGCGGCAAATCGCTAGTGGGGACAGCTGACGGAGTCGCAGAACCTATTCCTACGGGAACAAGGCAGGTGGTAGCCTCTCCCACACCGTCGATACCCAGCAACCGGTCTACCTCCTGGTCGACAAAGGCGTTAGTCACCCGCGCGGGCAGGCCAACTGCTGAGGCTCCAGCCAGGAGATTTGCTGCCACGGTCCCGTTGTCCCAGAAGCAATAGCGATAGCCTCGAGTCCTGTACTTCCACGAGCTGCGCCAGAAAACTGTGGTGAAAACGATCGTCAACGGAGCAGACGCAATGCGGTCATCTTCGCCCGCTGCCCTTGCCAGGTTGCTGCGATAGTCCCCGCGTCGCAGTTCGGTTAGTTTGAAACCGTCCGGACTGAAGTGATAAAGACCGGCCTCCAGTCCCTCAATGTCGCGGCAGACCAAGTATGTCTCCACCGGATACAGTCCTCCCGCCGAGGCTGCGGCTCGAAAGTGCACCTCTCCGGCGGTCCTGAAGTGCCCGGTTCTGATTACCCCGGCGCAATAGTAAAGCAGTTGTGCCAGGGTACCAATGGTCGGCGGGCCTGTTTCAAGGGCCCCGTAAGTGCTGACGGCATCCAGGGTAGGCGTCTCAGGGGATGGAAAGTCGGTAGGCAGAGGGAGCGTTGGCAACCCGGAGTAGCTCTTGTACAAAGGGGGCTTGTTAGCAAGGTTAATGTAGGCCAGCTTGGTGGATTCGTGGTAGTTAAGCGCTGTGGTTGAGTTGCGGTTCTGCATCAATGCTGGCCCTCAGGAAGGCGAGAATATAGGTTACCGGGTTATTGCAGCGCAGTTTGCTCTCGATATATTTGTACGGCGGCGTGGTCGATGTAAGAGCCTTTAATGGGTGGGTTGGGTTTCTTGACAGTAACGGTGACGGACTCCAGCGGGAAATCTGAGAGGAGCCTCTTGGCGACGTTCTGCGCAAGGGCCTCCAGCAGGTTGAGGGACTCTCCTTCAACGACAGCTTTGGCGGCTCGGTACATGTGACTGTAGCTTACAGTATCTTCCAAGTGGTCCGAATGCGCGGCACGGCTCAAGTCTAGCACGGCCACCAAGTCTACCAGGTAGGTTTGGCCCAAGGCCTTCTCCTCCGGGTTGACCCCGTGGTAGCCGTAGAATCGCATTCCATTCAACATAATTCTGTCGGAGGACATCAGCCTACGCTCATTCCGGAAGCACGGAAGCGCCGTTGAAGGTGCATGTTCGGTCCACTCGCTACCTCCGCTCACGGCTGGCCAGTTGATGTTCTATCTCATCCACCAGGGCTAGCAAGTTCTGGGCCCGCTTGACCACCGGGACATCCACCATCTTGCCGTCCAGGGCAAGGGAACCTCGCCCGTTGGCCTCGGCCTCGTACCAGGCATCCATAACACGGCGGGCATAGGCCACGTCGTCGGTCAGCGGACTGAACAGTTCGTTGATGGTCTCGACCTGGGCAGGATGGATGGCAAACTTGCCAGTGTAGCCTAATTGACGGGCGACTCCTGCATCCTTGCGCAGCCCTTCAGGGTTTCGAAATGCGACGTATGGGCTATCCAGGGAGGCGACGCCAACGGCGCGGGCGGCAATTGCCACCGTAGCCCGCGCGTGGTATACCTCGTCTCCGTCGTCGGTGCGCTGGATGCCCATATCGTTGGTAAAGTCTTCGGCTCCAAAAGCAATGGCAATTATGCGGGGTGATGCCGATGCCATGGCATGGACGTTTACCATAGCCTTGGCGCTCTCAATCCACGGGATGATCTTGACTTGGCCGGGGGCTAGCCCTGCCCTTGCCTCCAGTGGCGCTATTATTCGTTCAATTTCCTGCAAGTCCCAAGCCGATTCGGTCTTGCCGACACTTACACCATAAAGGTGCGGAGAAATGACCGCAGCCAATTCGTCCCTGGTTAATCCGGTGTCCAGCGCATTTAGCCGGACCATAACCCGCTGACCGGCTTCTTGCAGCTTTGGTACCCATTCGCGGGCAACTTCGCGAGCGTTGACCTTTTCCGCCGCCGGCACCGAGTCCTCAAGGTCCACCATGATGATGTCAGCGTCAAAGTCCAACGCCCTTTCCAGCATGTTGGCCCGGTTACCGGGTACAAAGATTAGACTGCGTAATAGTTCCATTTGTCGATTACTCCATATCTCCCCAGGTGTCGCCCCACTTGGCTTCAACCTTTAGAGTAACGTCGAGGTCCATCGCAGCAGGCATTTCGTCGAAGACCAGGGCTTGAAGGTCGTTCATTTCCTCTCTAGGCACTTCAAATACCAACTCGTCGTGTACCTGAAGGAGCATCCGGGCCCTCAGGTTCTCGTGGTTTAAACGGTCTTGCACTCTGATCATCGCCAACTTTCATGATGTCGGCGGCGGTTCCCTGGATTGGCATGTTAATGGCCATGCGCTCTGCCGCATGACGAACGTTGAAATTGGAGGCGTTAACGTCAGGCATGTAGCGTCTTCGACCGCGGAGGGTCTCCACGTATTGGGTTTCCCTGGTCTTAGCCTTTACCTCTTCCAAGTAGCCGGCGATAGAAGGGTACTTATTGAAGTACGTATCAATGAAATGTGCTCCTTCTTCGCGGGAGAACCCGGTTTGCTGAGAAATGCCATGCGCTGACAGGCCGTAAATCACCCCGAAATTCAGCACTTTGGCGATGCGACGCTGGTCGGATGTGACCTCGTTAATAGGTACATCGTTCATCAGGGAAGCGGTAGCGGCGTGAATATCCTCACCCCGGCGGAAAGCTTCCAATAATTCTGGATCCTGGGACAAATGGGCCAGCACCCGCAGCTCGATCTGGGAGTAGTCGGCTGAGAAAAGGGTCCAGTCCGGGGCCTCCTCTGCGATGAACGCCCGCCGCACCTGCCGGCCCAATTCGGTTCTGATGGGAATATTCTGCAAGTTGGGGTCGCTGCTGGACATCCGACCGGTAGCAGAGCCCACCTGATTATAGCTGGTGTGGATCCGCCCGGTGGCCGGATTGATAAGCTCCGGCAACGTGTCAACGTAGGTCGACTTCAGCTTGGAAGTCTGCCGGTAATCAAGGATATTGTCTACCACCGGGTGTAACCCCTTCAGATTCTCCAGGGAATTGGCGTCGGTGGAATAGCCTGTCTTCGTCCGCTTGGTCTTGGGCAGCCCCAATCGTTGAATAGCAGATCGCTAAGCTGTTGGGGAGAGTTGATGTTCACCGTGTGCCCTATGGACTCATACAGTTCCATTTCAGTCTGGTGCATCTGCTGGTTCAAGTCCCGCGCCATCTCGTGGAGCATGCCCACATCAACCTTGATGCCCTGCCGCTGCATCTGCACCAATACGGGCGTCAAAGGCACTTCAATTTCATTCATCAAATTGGACAATTTATTTTGTTGGATTTGCGGTTCCAGCTTGAGACGGAGGCGGGCCGTCATATCCGCATCTGCAGCGGCATAAGGTGTGGCGTCCTCTATGGCAACATGGTCAAAGGTTTTTTGACGGGCCCCTTTGCCAATCAACTCAGTGATCTGCTGCATTTCCACGCCCAACAGGTCCAGGGAAAGATTCTTCAGCCCGATCTGGTTCCTGCTGAGGAGGTGGGCCGCGACCATTGTGTCAAAGTCCACGTTTCTGGTGTTGATACCGTGGCTGGCCAGCACCATCAGATCGAAGTTGGCGTTGTGGGCGCACTTGACAAGATTCGGGTCTTCCATCAAGGGTTTGACCCTTGCCAGTACCTCTTCCAGCGGCAATTGATCACCTTCGCGGTGACCTACCGGCACATACCATGCCTTGCCTGGCTCAACTGCAAAGCTCAGGCCTACCAGATCGGCCTGCATTGGGTCCAGGCTGGTGGTCTCGGTGTCAAAGGAAAAACTGCCAGCGGACCGAAGTCCGGCGAGCATGGCTTCCAGTGCTTCGCCGGTCTGTACCGTCACATAATCCGTTTCCGCGGCGCTAACTTGCGGCTCTACTTTCGCTGTCCCGGCCCCGGGGTCCCAGATTGGAACTGGCAGCCGGGGGATTACCGTGTGGAACTCCAGTTCAGTCAGCAGGGAAACAACCCTCTGGCGGTCATATGACCCGGTCCGTGCGGCATCCAGCGACAGTTCCACCGGCGCCTCTCGGGAAATTGTCATAAGAATGCGGTTTTCAAAGGCTCGATCTCTGCTTTCAGCCAGTGATTGCTTGACGCTGGGAGGCTTCACCTCGTCCAGGTGCTGGTATATGCCCTCAAGGTCATAGAAATCGTTTAGCAGTGCTATAGCCCGCTTCTCACCCACCTTGGGGACGCCAGGAAATATTGTCTGACGAATCCCCCAACAGGGATTTGAAATCTGGTTGCTGGGCAGCTGTTAATCCCCCATACCTTTCCCTCAGTTCCACTTCGTCGTATACCTTACGGTCCTGGATGCTGTAGGACAGATCAACTCGCACGTGGGGAGAAATAAGCTGGAAAGTGTCCCGGTCACCCGTCAAAATCACTGAATCGAGTCCCTGCTCCTCGGCTAACCGGCACAAGGTGCCGATCACATCGTCGGCCTCAAAACCCTCCACCTCGAAAATGGGTACCCCGAAGGCCTGCATCAATTCCTTTACCCGGCCGAACTGGGGCCGCAACTCGGGCGGCGAAGGCTCCCTTTGCGCCTTGTATTCCTCAAACCGTTCGTGGCGGAATGTGGGGGCAGGCGTGTCAAAGGCAATGGCGTAGTGGGAAGGCTTCCAGTCTTGCAGGGCCCGAAGGAAAACGTTGGTAAACCCGTAGACCCCGGTACGTCTTCCCCTGTTGTGGAAACGGTCAGGTGGCGCTGCGTGGCTATGGCGCGGAAGGACCGGTGCACCATCGCGTGGCCGTCCATGATCATCAACAAGGGCTTCTCTGGAACAGTATCAAAGAGGGGCATAGCGGCGGATTCCTGGGCCATAACTGGCACCTCTGCATTTGGCTTTGAGGCTCGTCTTACCGGGCGCCCGAGGCAACGGCGTGGCCACGGGCTGCATTTCCTGCATTATACAACAGCGTTAAGGTCGACAATTTGCAGGGACAATAAGCGGTCGTAAATTTCGTGCGGGGTAGCCTGGGTTATCCGGTGAAAGCCAGAATGAATGGGAACTGGAACGTTCCGGAGTGGGCAATGCAATGAGGCGAAGTTGCCGACGTGCTACAATGAAAGGCGAAATCGGCCAGGTGAATTATTGGTATGCCAATATACGAATATCGATGCGAAGACTGCCAGCAACTGAACTCAGTGCTGGTCTATAGCTGGTCTAAAGATGTGGACCGGCCGTGCAAACATTGCAGCGGGACCAACCTTAACCGGGTAGTCTCCAAATTTACCATGAGGCGTTCCTGGGGGGAGAGCCTAAATTGGGCGCCCAGCGGCGAAACCCTCAGAGATGTAAACGAAGATGACCCACGAAGCCTGGACCGGTTCATGGGACGCATAAAAAATGAAATGGGCGGCCAGGTTACTTCTGACTTCGAAGAAATGCGGCGGGAAATTACCCATGGACCCCGCAGTTTTGATACGCCTGACTCCCCCGGTAACGAGCATGGCCCAGGCGAAGATAGCTAAAGCGCTTTTGGATACAGCCCCGGAGATCTAGCCTATGCCCATTTATGAATTCCGCTGCGGCAGTTGCAATCAGGTTTCTTCCTTCTTTACCCGTTCCATAAGTTCTCAGCCAGACCCGGTTTGTTCTCACTGCCAGAGCCGAGACATGCAGCGGCGAATGTCTTCTTTCGCAATGGGTAAAACCGTTCAGTCAGTCCACGAGCAATATCCGGCGTTGGGCGGCGGTTCAGCCCTGGATTACTACAGTGACCCGCGCAACATTGGGCGCAACGTTGAAGAAAGCTTTCAGCGACACGGTCTGGATATGCCTGACTAAGTGCGAGACAACATCGCCGCGGCCCGGGAAGGATCCCTGCCGAAGGACCTGGATATATGACACAACAACATGATCAGCTCAAGTTTTTGGAAGACACGGTTCGGGGCAGCGTTCAGGCGTTGATAGCTGCCTGCCCGAACCTGCCGGGCGAGAGGCCAGCCCTGGCCGCCTAAAGCAGTTTTCGGCGTCGTTGACGGGGGAACCCGAAACGGTACGGGCCGCGTTATCCCTGACCGAAGCTCTTTCGCTTGTTCAAGCTGCTACAAGTACTTTGGCCTCGATATCGGCCCTTGGCGGTAGCGACGAGTTGGGTGCTGAGTCCTCGATCGCCCTCACCCAGGCACTCGCCGAATTTGGGGGCCAACTTGGCGCCGCCATACGGCGGGAAAAGGCCGACAAGATTAGAGGACTGTACGTGATAATTGACCCGGAGGTAACTGGCGGGCGGGAACCGATGGAAATAGCTCGTGCGGCCGTCCGCGGCGGTGCAAGGATGTTGCAGCTTCGCGACAAGTTGCGTGACAAAGGTGAGATTCTTCCCCTCGCCCAGGAACTACAGTCTCTTTGCGAGGCCAACGACGTCCTGCTTATAGTGAATGATCACGTTGACCTGGCGGCGGCTGTTGGCTCCGGCGGTGTTCACGTGGGTCAGACCGACCTTCCCGTGTCCCAGGCGCGGCAGGTACTAGCTCCGGGACAGGTTTTGGGGCGCTCAAATCGGGAGGTCGACCTGTTGATTGAGTCCCAGGAAATGGGCGCCGACCATGTGGCGTTCGGCGCAATTTACCAGACAACCACCAAGCCCGGAGGTCGCGGACCCCAGGGTCCGGAGCGGTTAAAGGCAGCGAGGGCAGCTACCAGGGTACCTCTGGTAGCCATTGGTGGCATTACCGCCGGAAATGTTACTCCAGTGATTGAGTATGGGGCCGACGCGGTATGTGTAACCGCCGCAATCGGGCTGGCCGATGACCCGGAAGGCGCCGCCGCTCGATTGGTGGAGGCAATTGCCCGGGCCGGAGGAAAAGTATAGTGCCTTCCGATTACAGCGACGATCTTTCCCGTATTGCCTCCGAAGCCATCGAAGCGCTAACCGTTCGCCACCAGGCCCGGGAACAGGCTTTGGCCGTGTCGCGGGAAGTGATCCGCTTTTCCGCCAATGCCATCAGGGCTGTGCACCGGGGCGACTTCGATGAAGCCCGTCAGCTTATTGACCGGGGCGGCCAACGACTTAAGGAAACCAGGCCGATACGGGACGAGAACCCCGAAATATACTATGCTGGCTTCCTTTCCGATGCCCGCAAGGAATTTGCCGAAGCCAACATAACCCTGGCTGTGATTTCCCAGTCAGATATACCCCACCCGGCCGCGATTGACGTTGACCCACCGGCCTATTTGAACGGCATGGCCGAAGTGATCGGCGAGTTACGCCGCTATATCCTTGACGCCCTGCGCCGAGACTCCTTTGAGCATTGCGAGGCGTTTATGGACGTTATGGATGAGATTTATGGCATCCTGGTAACCATCGATTTTCCGGAAGCGGTTACGGGAGGTCTTCGCCGCAGCACCGATGCCATGCGCGGGGTGCTGGAACGAACGCGCGGGGACTTGACCATCTCCCTGCAACAGCGGCGGCTCGAAAGGCGCCTGGCAGACCTGGAAGACGGTTCGTAACTCTTGACCGCAATCCCCGGCAGACCCTTCTCATTTTCCCCAAATAACTTGGTCCGTTCGAGGAGCGTTAAATCTTGGCTGAAATTCGTGTCTCGTTTTTGGGCACCGGCGCCGGCAACTGTATTCACCGGGCACATACCGCGATAGTCCTTGACTGTCCCGACGGTACACGATTGCTGTTGGATGCCGGTTCGGGCAATTCCGCCCTGCGTCATGGCGCTGAACTTGGGATCTATGCCGAGAGTTTCGAGCATGTGTTACTTTCGCACCGCCACGGAGACCACATGGGAGGACTGCCCCACATCCAGGGTCGCAGGACTCAGATGGCTCCTGATGCCGCTCCATTGGTAGTTCACAGCCTGGAAGAGTCTCTGAGAGGCCTGCAGAACCTGTTCCGGGCGGTCAGTATCACCCATCAGGTTGATCAGGACAGCGTCACCACTACCGAAGGCGATCGTATGGTTTCCTGGGACCCGGTGGAAACAGAGCAATGGATCCAGTTGGGGGAGGACACGCGCGCCCGCTGTTTCCTGGTCAACCATATCGGCGGGGCGGTGGGCTGGCGGGTTGAAAGCGGCGGGGTGAACGTGGTGTTTTCCGGAGACACCCGCTATAGCGACAACCTGGTAGAGGCTTCACAAGGGGTTGATCTGCTGATTCACGAAGCACTCAGCACTGAGGATGAGAAGGAAGGTGCTTCCCGCCGGGGACACTGCACTGCCGCTGAAGCTGCCCAGGCCGCAACCCGGGCTGGCGCTGGTGAACTGGTGATTACCCACATCGATACCCCTTTCCATGTCAACACCCGGCCTCTGCTCGACGAGGCTCGCGCCCACTACGACGGCCCTACATCGGTAGCCGATGACCTTTGCATAACTACTGTCAGCAGGCCGTAGCGCCGCCGGGAATTCCTGCTCTATAGTTTCTTGCAACCCAACAGATGCCGGCCCAAGCGTCGGCGCCAAGGAGTTGCAATGCTTGCCAAGAGCCAAACGTGTGCCGTGGTGGGACTGGACGGTTTCATTGTCCAGGTGGAAGTGGACATTTCCAACGGACTGCCGGTATTTAACGTAGTTGGACTTCCTGACACAGCGGTACAGGAAGCACGGGAACGAGTGCGGGCTGCACTGCGAAACAGCGGCTGCCAGTTTCCCATGCGCCGTATCACCGTTAACCTTGCTCCAGCCGACCTCAAGAAGGCAGGGCCCGCCTATGATCTGCCCATTGCCGTAGGCATCCTCCTCAGTTCGGGGCAAATAGATCTTCCTTACGAACCCTCCCTATTCCTTGGTGAACTTTCCCTGGACGGCGGTCTCCGCCACACCAACGGAGTTTTGCCGATGGTATCGGTGGCCAGAGAGCAGGGTTTTGCCGCAGTGTATGTGCCGACTCCTGATGCTGCGGAAGCGTCCCTTGTCGAAGGAATTCAGGTTTATCCCGTTCCGACGCTAGCCGCGCTAGTGAGCCACCTGTTGGGGGAGTCCCGAATTGAGCCCTTGGAATATGCTGGCCTGCCCGAGAGCGAGGGGCCAGTTGCAGGCGGCTACAACCTGGCACATATAAAAGGGCAGGACCACGCCAAGCGCGCCCTGGAAGTGGCCGCCGCAGGTTTCCACAATATATTGTTCAATGGCCCGCCCGGCAGCGGCAAGACTATGCTGGCGAGGTCGTTGCCAACAATCCTGCCCAGAATGTCTTCTGAAGAGGCCTTGGATGCTACCAAGATTTACAGCATTAGCGGTGCTCTGCCCTCCGGCTGTCCACTGGTAGCAGAGCGGCCCTTCCGCGCTCCCCATTACAGCATCTCTAACGCCGGTCTGGTTGGCGGAGGCCGGAACCTGCGTCCCGGCGAGATTACTATGAGCCATAGGGGCGTCCTGTTCCTGGATGAATTGCCCGAGTTCGACCGCACTGCTCTGGAGTCATTGCGGCAGCCTTTGGAGGACAAGGTGGTGACCATCAGCCGGGTATCAGGTTCGGTAACCTACCCAGCCAGCTTTATGCTTGTAGCTGCCCAAAACCCTTGTCCATGCGGTTATTACTCCCACCCTCGCAAGGAATGCACCTGCAGCGCCTCCACCGTTGCTCGCTACCAGAAGCGCATCAGCGGGCCACTAATGGACCGAATCGACATTTTCGTTGAAGTTCCGCCTGTTGAATACGACAAGCTGGTAGATGAGGAATTGGCCGAGGACTCGACCGTGGTGAGAAAGCGGGTTGAAAAGGCCAGGCAGACTCAAAGGCAGCGATTTGACGAGGGTTCGGATCACTTCAATTCTCAGATGGGAGCCGCCGAAGTCTGGAAACTCTGCCGGCTGGAAGATAGTGCAAAGAGCTTGCTGCAAACCGCCACCAACCAGCTAAATCTGTCGGCCCGGGCTTTCCATCGCATCGTCAAGGTTTCCCGCACAATCGCGGACCTGGCTGATTCAGATACAAATCAGCGTAAGCCACCTGGCGGAGGCGCTTCAATATCGTTCGCGAGGCCTGAACTGAAGTCAAACCGGATCTTGGCAGCCAGGGGACTTCTAAAGACAGGAACACTCGCATTTCGGCGTTCTTTCAGAAGCTTGGTCCGGGCTCGTTGTTAAACAGGTGTAGCGCTTCCGTTCCGGGCTTTACGCTGTAGATTGCTCTTTAGCGGAGTATTAATGGCCCTGAACTCTACAGTCTTACTGCGGAATGATGGCACTGAAAATGTCAAAATAATCGGGAAAGGTCTTTGAAACACAGCCGGGATCCAGAATAGTGATTGCAGCGTCACCCAGGGAAGCCAGCGAGAAACTCATGGCCATGCGGTGGTCGTTATAGGTTTCGATGATGGCCGGCTGTATTTCAGTTGGAGGGTCAATCACCAGGTAGTCGGGGCCCTCGACCACGTCGGCGCCCACCTTGCGCAACTCTACGGCCATTGCCGCCAGGCGGTCGGTCTCCTTCACCCGCCAATTGCCTATGTTGCGGATTGTAGTCTTTCCCTTGGCGAAGAGTGCCGTGACGGCTACCGTCATGGCTGCGTCCGGAATGTGGTTCAGGTCAAGTTCAAGACCGCGCAAATCTCCCCTGGAAATTTCGATGAAGTCTGTCCCGCGACGGACCACCGCTCCCATCTGCTCCAGGACGTCGGCGTGCTTGACGTTCCCTGGACGCTATCAGCCCCGACGCCGTTGACCCGTACCGTCCCGCCACGGATTGCGGCAGCGGAAAGAAAGTAGCTGGCTGAGGATGCGTCGCCTTCTACCAGTGCCGTGCCCGGTGATTGGTAGACCTGTCCGCCAGCCACCCGAAAGGCCTGGTAATCCTCGTTTTCCACCGTTACTCCGAAGCGGCGCATCACGTCTATGGTCATGTCGATGTAGGGCTTGGAAACCAAGTTACCAATTATCTGAATCTCGAGTTCGTCCTCTGCCAAGGGGGATGCCAGCAGCAATGCCGTAAGGTACTGGCTGGAAACATTCCCCCGGATGGAAACCCTCCTCCCACGAAGCCCGGCGGCCTTTATTCTCAAAGGGGGATATCCTTCCACACCTTCGTACTCTATGACCGCCCCCAACTGGCTCAAGGCGTCCACGAGGTGGGCAATGGGACGCTCCAACATTCGGGGTTCCCCGGTAAGTGTGTACTCTCCCTCCCCGACGCAAAGGGCTGCACACAAAGGTCGAATAGCTGTACCAGCATTCCCCAGGAAAAGGTCGGCTTGCTGGACCGCAAATGGCCCGCCATTGCTCTCCACAAGGCACCTCTTTCCGTTGTTAGCGAAAGTCAGGCTAACTCCCAGGGACTCAAGGGCCGCAGTCATGTATCCGGTGTCGTCGCTTTCAAGAAGGTTATTCACTTCAGTTCGGCCTTGGGCCAGGGATGAAAGCAGAAGCAATCGGTTGGACAGGCTTTTGGAACCGGGGAGCTGCACAACCCCTTCTACTCGCGGAGTTGGATTCAATGTAAGTGACTGCATACGTTCCTCACGGGGATGATCAAGTTCAGTGCAACAAAGTAAGAGATCCGAGTTCTATCGCAATGAGGCGGGCTCTCTTGACCCGAATTATTCAATGCCGATCATACCTTGGCTAGCGAGTCTCGAATGTCGCCGCTTCACGCTAAGCCGGGGGCTCGTTTTCTCTGAATGGTCCACGAAATAGCAAGAAAAAACCTTCTTTGGGCGGTACGATTCCCTATGACGCATTTTGACATAGCACTGGTAACAATGTAGCATATCAGTCGCCGTTGATGAGCTTTTTCTGCGCCAGATCCGGCGAAATGAGCGACAATTACAAGAGGAATAATAAGTGTCTGACGAACAAACGGGTAAGCTAGGGGGAACCGGAATAAGTTCCCCCCTGATTCCGCCGGTAACGAATACCGAATTTGCCAGGGCCTTGGAAGAATTGGTTACTCTGGCCCGACAGGGTCACCGACCCGATTGCCAGAATTTCAATCCTTCCGACCAATGGCTGGTAGCCAATATGCCAGTTTTCCAGGATATGGCTACCGAGGAACGGGAAAAGGTCCTTGATGTGGCTAGCGCCATAGTCAGGGAGAATGAAGAGACTAATTCCGCCGGTCGAGCCGCCACAAAGGCCTGGCCAGGAGTAGCGGTTCGCCTGGATAGTGGCGGAATGGGATTCTTCAGTCAACTTGGCGTGGTAAGGCGGCCTGACCTTACCCAGTATTACGTAGACGGCTTTACGCCGAATAGGGATGCCCTCTCCTTCAGCGAAGAAAACCAGGCCCTGTTCATCGAGGTTTTCGATTGCATCGCCGGCAAACTTAGTGAATGCCTTTCTTCCGGCCAAACGGTGATTCAAAACCGATCGCCAGATCTGCGACGCCCCTGGCCGCTCTTTCCATGCCCGCCAACTGTTGTTTGGGGCCGACTATCTCCAGCTTCCCTACATGTGGCGGCAGTTGACATTTGACTTGCCCGAGGCCGAACGTGTCGAGACTCCTGACATCATGGAGGTGTCCATACCTCACTGGTTCGATGACTTGGGTATGTCGGAAGAGCTGAAGAGTCGACTGAAAGAATTGGGGGATCAACCAACTGGTTTTTAAAGCTCCCACAAAGGGGCTGTCCCTCCATTTGGGCTTCGACTATGTGGGTGAGCACAAGATGGGCCCCCTCTCAATTGCCATGCATCAAGTGAAGCAAAACAACGGTATCGCGATACAGGCCGCCCTCAGCCTGGCCCGAATACGAAACCTTGGTGGCACCATTTCCAACACGGCCCTGATAACCGTTGGTCCTTCCTTGCACGGCAAAAGCACACTTACCATAATGATTGAACTGGCCAACAGCCAGCTCGCCAACCTGCTTAGCATGCCAACAGACCCCGAAGAAGGGGTCTACCCGATGAACGACGACATAGTCCTTCTTCAACCTCTCCGGGAGCCGATTGTTTCCAACCGGGGTGGTAATCGCTACACCATATCCCACAGTATCGACGGTACGGAGAATAATTTTTACGCCATGCCCTTCGGACTCAACGAGGCCGAGGACCCGATAACCTTTGATGCAGTTAGAGGATCCGCTGCGGAACCTAATCCCCAGGAGACACTGGAGAATGTGCCGGTAATTCTACCTGGCGATACTGGCGCCGCAGCTCCAAATTTCCTTGAAAACCCGGTCCGCAACATGCGGGTTACCCTGTCGCGACGCCGTCTGCTGGCAAAGGAAGGGCGTAGGTGGCCTGATTGAAGCCATTACAGGTGGAGAGTTGACGGAATCGGTCCACGTGCCAATGGAGCACACGGATCGGGTGTTCTGGCAGGAAGTGATGCGTCAGAATACGGTTATTCCTCCCCTTCGCCGGCTAAGCTTGGAGCAGTATATTCGGGTCTTGATGTATGGCGAGGCGGTCCAGATGGGCGCGGCCATCGGAGCCATTGGTCGTCCCTACGTGGAATATTTCTCAGACCCCTTTATCATCGGGCTTGAAGATGAGAATGCCAACTTGATGTACCATATCCTGCAGCAGTTGGCCTGGGGAGGAATGCCACAGGAGTATTACGTCTTTAATACCGGTGGGATTGGAGCGGACAGCAACGAAGAGGCCAGCGGGGCCAACTACAAGAAGATTCCCCGGGAGTTGACTCTTATGCTCCAGGAGGCTTTGCTGAGGGATGCGGTGAAGTTTGAGTATGACCCCATCCTGCGGTCCGAGGTGGGTGTCGCCATTGTCAATGCCCAGGGTAAGGAAATGGTTGATCTTCGGAAGGAGTGGCTTCCGCGAGAAATTTACGGTGAAAAAGAATACACTTCCCGGGTGCTTGAATTGCGCCGCCGGCGTTATTATGGGCGAGATGCCCAGGACAAGGCAGGCATCCTCCGTTATACCAAGGTAAATAGCGCGCTTATAGACTTGTCAGACATACCTGCCCCAGCCGACGAGCGCGAACTCACTTGGCTTTTGTCCTTCTTCTGGCACGTAGATCAGGCTTACAATGGTCTGAGGGAGTTGATGGAACACATAGGCGAAGGGCAGAGACCCCTGACCCATTTGCTCTATGAACTTCAGGACAAGTACGAAACAGGCGTTGGCCAGGGATTGCAGCTAAGCGAGGCCGGCAAAGTGGCCCTGCCCCGGTTGGGTCTGAATGTCTCCTGAAAAGTGCGACCCACGTCGCTATAAAACTGAGCGACTCTGTTTGATCTTAAGGTAAAATTGACCCCATTCCGCAATTTAGTGTAAAGACCGGATTTAGCAATGAGTATGGAATCCAGCAAAATCAGGTACCCATTGGGCGCCCTTTCCAAGATTGAGGTGGAGACTTTTGGCGAACCTGGCAAGCGGACCTTCAGACTGGTACTGGAATCCGGACGGGCCCGCTCTTACGTTTGGCTGGAGAAGGAACAGTTGTTTCAGCTTGGCGCCGGACTCAAGGAAGCCGTAGACCGGCAATCGGAGTCAGAGCGTGAGCAAGGCAGTTCTCCTTCTGCAGCCAGTTGGTCGGGAGACGAAACGCTCATCGAATTCAAGGCGAGGGCGCTTTCCGGCAGGCACGATCAGGATACCAATTCCTTTTACATGCAGGCCCAAGGTGACGCTGAGGAAGAGTCGGATGATGAGCCTCCCTCGGTGAGCTTCTGGATTACCGTTAACCAGGCGTTGGTTCTCGCAGATGAAAGCCTGAGGATCTGTGCTGCTGGAAGGCCGCCTTGTTTCCTCTGCGGGTTGCCTATAGATCCCGCGGGTCACGTTTGTCCTCGGGCCAACGGTCACGCCGTATTTGAAACCGGTTAATGCCCTCCGGCTTCGGCTCCGTCCTAATCCTGGCGTTTAAGGAAATTCCTGGTGGCATCTGACCAAAGCAATGGAGATCTCCTCAGGCACGGGGAATTCCAAACCTGCGAACTTACCCCCCTGGGCTCCAACTACACCTTCATAGCATCGCTGCAGCTCGGCGAACGCGAGTGCAGGGCTATTTATAAGCCCCGAGATGGTGAAGTGCCGCTTTGGGACTTCCCCAGAGGGACGCTCTACAAACGGGAATACGGGGCCTACCTCTTGAGCCAGGTTCTGGGCTGGGACTTCATACCCCGCACGATTGTACGAGATGGCCCCTACGGCATTGGGTCAGTGCAAGAATATGTGGACCATGACCCACGGCTTAACTATTACACTCTCGGCGAAGGGGATGCTGAAGATCTGAGGATGATCTGTTGCTTTGATCTCGTGTCCAATAATACCGACCGGAAAGCCAACCATGTATTGGTGGACGAGAAAGGAAAACTTTGGGGCATTGACCAGGGCCTGACTTTCCATTCAGACACCAAGATCCGCACCGTAATCTGGGACTTCGGCGGTGAACCCATTCCCGAAAGTTACCTGGATTCGTTAGATGGACTGACCGGGCAGTTTCTAAACCCCGTGGGCACTTTCAGGGAACTCCTGGAATTGCTCCTTCCTGAAGAAGTGACAGCTTTGCAGAAGAGAGTCCAGTGGGTCCTATCCGAGAGAGCTTTTCCAGGACTGCCAGGCCGTCGCCGCCGCCACTGAAGTAACATTTGCCCCGTTCGCGGCAGTCTTGCCGGCCGATTTTCACGTACTTCTTAGTCTATGGGCCCAGCTGCCAACAGTGAAAGATCAAAGTCCACCAGACTTTCCAACAACGAGTGGGCCTGGCTGACATCCAGGTTGCGCGTGTATTCAGTTCTGACTGCGATTGTGTGAGCCCCTGAGGCTACTGCGGCGGCTATTCCGATGGGGGAGTCCTCTATGGCAATACACTCGCTCGGGGGGAACACCAAGCCTCCCCGCGGCCTTGATGTAAATATCCGGCTCTGGCTTTCCCCTGCTGACGTCGTCTCCTCCCAGCACGGCATCGAACGCCCCAGTCAGGCCAATGGCGTTCAATTTCAGGTCAACCCACATGTGCAGTGAAGAGGAGGCTACCGCCTTCGGAAGGCCGCGCTTGTTGCAGACCTCGATTAACTCCCTCACGCCCGGCTGTGGGGCCAGTTCCTCCATCATTACCTGCCGGACGATGTCATCGTATCGCTGTATGTATTCTGAGGCAGGAAGTGGCAGTGGGCGACAAAGTTTTAGTTGCCGCCAGGTTTCGTTAATGGTTGTCCCGATCAGAAATTCTTCGTTTTCCTTGACGGAAACGGGATCAACTGCTTCCTGTTCCAACAGCTTGTTTATTGCGCTGAGGAAGAGAGGTTCACTGTCCACCAGTACTCCGTCCATGTCAAAGAGAATAGCCCGGTATCCTTTCATGTTGATGTAACTCTCCTGTTGTCCGGCTAAATAACCATTCCTGGAATATTGTTCTGAGGGTATTGGCTCTCCGCCTTCATTATAGGGGAATAATTGGCGCCTAAGTTTGAAGCATTGTGAAGTTGGTGAAACAGACCATTCTGCGCTTCAGGGTCTTTCCCGCAGTTCCCTAAGAGCATTGTCTGCTTTCATCTCTGACGAGGAAACAGGAAGAGGCTTTGAAGACTGCCCAAAGATTGTCTCCCCTTGCTATTCCCATCTCATTCAGAGAGGTGCCGGTGATGTGGCATTTCAGGTCGGTGTCGTGGCAAGTCAGTGTTACCACTCGTACCCGGGAGGCCGAAGCTGTATGTCGGAGACAGTGCCCGGCAAGCGGTTACGGGCCGACGAACCACGGGGTTCAGCGTCTGCCAGGATAATGTCAGATGCGCGGATGCCCACAGTTACCCGCTCGCCCTTGCCAACGTCAGAAATGGGCACTTCCAGCTTAAGCCCTTCTTCGGAATTGCCAACGCAAACCATGGTACCGTCCTGAGGATGAAGGGCGGCTATATTCAACTGCAAAAGGTTTTCCACGCCAACCAGCCGCGCCACTCGTCCCTGGCCGGGCTGGCCCAGGATCTCTAGCGGGCTGCCGGAGGCTTCTACCTTGCCGTTATTGATTACCTGGATCGAGTCACCAATACTGATGGCCTCTTCAATGTCATGGGTTACCAGGATTGCCGGGACTTTCGCCTCTTGAAGACTGGCTCTCAGTTCCCTCCGCAGGTTCCGCCTTAGCTCTTGGTCCAAAGAGCTGAAGGGCTCGTCCAGCAGCATTAGCGCAGGATAGGGCGCCAGGGCTCGGGCCAAGGCTGCCCGCTGTTGTTGTCCGCCGGAAATCTCGTGGGGTCTTCTATCTTCCAGACCAGTTAGTTCAAACCCATCGACAAGCTCTTTGACCCGCGCCTGGAGCTCTGCCAGGGCTCCCCTGGACAGTCCATACCCTATATTGCCGGCTACAGTCAGGTGAGGGAACAAGTGGTAGTTCTGGGTGAGAAAGCCTATTCCCCGGTGATGCGGCGGGACCCAAACTTTATTCGCGCTGTCGAAGACCACCTGACCGTCAATTTCTATATTTCCTTCTTGTGGCCTAATCAGGCCTGCGATTGCCCGGAGCAGAGTCGTCTTACCCGAGCCAGACGGACCGAACAGGGTAAGAATCTCCCCTGGCTGGGCTTCCCAATCCATAGCAAGAAGGAAGTCCCCAACTTGGTATTTGATCCAGCCCCTGGTTGGTTTGGCCGACCGGTTTTGGTTGTCTTGCGTCTTCACTGGACTGACTGCCATCTGGCCCGCGTGATCAGGGTCAAAGTAATCAGCACCAGCAATGTTCCCGCCAGCAGCATGACCGAAAGAGCGATTGCTGTGCCCAGACTCGTCTCCAGTGCGGTCATTATCGCCAGAGGCAAGGTTTGGGTCTTGCCGGTTAAATTGCCCGCAAACATGATGGTTGCTCCAAACTCTGAAAGAGCCCTCGCCCAGGCGAGAGCAATTCCTGTCAGCAAAGAAGGCGCAGCAAGGGGCAAAGTGATACGTAGAAAGGTTCTCCAGGGGGATATCCCAAGCGTTTGGGAAATATCCTCGTACTCCTTGGGCACCGACATGAAACCGAGTTTTGCTGAGCGAACATAGAAGGGAGCCGCCACAAATATCTGGGCGAATACAACCGCCGCTGCAGTGAACGGTAAAGACACCCCCAACTGCGAGAGGATAGGACCGAGTAAGCCCTGTCTGCCAAAGGCCAGCAGCATCGCCACGCCGGCCACGACGGGTGGCAGAATGATCGGCAACTCAACCAACTGGTCGATGATCTTCAAGGGTAGGGAGTTACTCCTCGCCAGTAGACGCGCGAAGGGCGTTCCCACCAGGATCACAATACCGATGCTAATAGTGCTGGTCACCAGGGATAGGCGGAGCGCCAGGAGGGCTTGCTCGCTAACCAGGCTGCTCAGGAAATCGCTTTGTTGGCCTGCCTTGATCAGAAGAGCTATTACTGGCAGGCATATGAAGAGTACATAAACGGCCGTGGCGACTGAGCCTAGAGGATTCCATGAATACAGCCTTGCATGTAAGTTATGCATGAATTGAAGCTTATGCGTTGGGCAGTTCCATGGATTTCCTGCAGACCTGAAGCCACCCAATCTCCTCGCTAACGATCATTGACTTGCGCTGCGTCAGGCGGTCCAAAGCCGTGCTCTCGAAGTGTCTCTTGTCCCTTGGCTGAAAGCAAGTACTCGATAAAAATGGTAGCTGGTTCCGTGTCGGTAAGTGCTGCAACAGGATAGTCGACAGAAACGTTAATGGAGTCGGGAATGGTCACAACCTTTACTCTTTGGGAGACATAGAGAGGTCTGGAGTCCGTTCTGTAAGTGAGGCCCGCGTCGGCCTCACCGAGTGCCACCTTTTGCGCCACGCTGCGCACATTGGTCTCTCGAGACACTATGTTTGCGGCGAAATCATGGGCTAGTCGAGGGCCGTAATCTGCGCTGGCTTCCAAGTTATCCAATATTGCTTGCGAGTAACGCCCGGCTGGAACCTCATGTGAAGCTGCGACTATCCTGACTCCGGATCTGCCCAGCAACTCCACGATACTGTGAAAATACAGGTATGTCGATGACCCCTGAATGGCCTGGTCTACTTCAATGCTCTTCACAAAGTTATTACTAACCAGAATGGCCGGTTGATTGCTGGAAAAGTTAACCGCTTTCCCTGTTAGCATACCTCCCTTGGCCAACTCATTCATTTGGACCCAGTCCGCAGACGCGAATACATCAGCCTGGGCGCCATGCTCCAATTGAGTCCTAAGCCTTTGGCTGCCGTCAAAGTTTAGTCTGACTGAATGTTCTGGGTACTCTCGCTCGTATGACTCAGTGAGGTCGTTGAAAGCTTCGGTAAGCGAAGCAGCCGCAAAAACCGTTATTTCCAGATTCGTTCTATCGCTTGCTTTTCCGTCGCTTTGGGTACCGCTGCTGAATGCTGGGGCCTGGCACGCCAGCAACATCGCAATCACAATTCCTAGGGGCAAGGCGATGGCGATGGCACGTGGGTCTCTTCTTGCCAAAATGCTGAATTGGATCTTCGGCATTCTTTGAGAAAATGGGGTTGCACTCCGCGGTTCCAAAATTAATCCAACCGGAGTTTCGTCATTTTGGTCAATTCGGTTCATACACAGTCTGAAAATTTTAGGTTTGCCGCAAAGGGCTGTCAAACGGATCATTCATTGCCTGTTCAACAATGAGCTTGAGAGACTTCCGGCCAGAACTACCAAACCCAGTTGAAGGCTGAAAAGAATGAGGGCCCTCATGCGAGGGCCCCCTACTTGCCTGGGTTTAGCATGGACCGTGAGCAAGCCCACCGTCCATGCTTAAGGAATTGCCGGATTACCTATTTACGATGGTAGTACCTTCCTGTGCAGTGATGGGTTGGCTGAACTCATCGTACCGCAGGGTCGCGGATGCTACCACGTCTCCTTCCGCATCTGCTTGTACCGTGATGGTGAACGCCTGTTCCTCACCTGCGGCCAGGGATGGGATGGCGGCGTAGGTTACAGTCCCACCAGATATGCTGCCGCTTGGGGCGGAAACTATCGTGAACTGGGACGGTATCGTTACCGTCAGCCTCACGTTGGTCAAAGCGGAGTTCTCACCCTGGTTACGGATATTAACCGTGTAGCTGCCTTCTTCGCCAACACCCATCGGATCAACACTGTCGATGATGCTAACGTGGGCCGCGGATGCCGCCAGGATTGAGACATTCGCTACAGCATCGGCGGTCGCCCCTTCTGCGGACGTTACGTTGGCCGTATTGATTACCTCGCCTACTGAATCACCTCTCAGGGTTACAGTGACGGCTACCGACTGACCCGTTTCAAGGTCGCCGATGGACCAGGTTACTACACCGTCGACCTCCTGACCGTCGCTGTCGCTGGAGACGTAGGACATCTCAGCCGGTATGTTGTCGGTGATAGTTACGCCGGTAAGGTTGGCGGTGCCGGTATTGGTCGCCGTGATGGTGTAGCTGCGTTCGCCTTCCACGTATAACGCTGCCCCGCCAGTCTTGGTCAAGCTAACCGAGGGCTGCAACACGTTGACCGTGGCTTCAGCGGACACTGTCACGTCCCGATCGGTGGCGGTCACCGTGTTGACGTGGGTACCACCCTCTGTGGCGGTAGTAGTTACGGTTTATAGTCTCGGTAGCCCCCGGCTCAATGGATGCGATAGTCCACTGGAGACTGCCATCCTCTCCAAAGCTGCCTTCGGGTGTGGATGTGACCTGCTGGAACGCCGCCGGCAAGGCATCCGCCACCACAACATTTGGAAGCAATGGCATTGCCGTTGTTGGTTACAGCGATGGTGAATACGATCGCCTGGCCCAGAATCGGGGAGTCGTTGTCAGGTGTCTTCGTTATCACCAGGTCAGACTGCGTTACCAGCGTTGTGGCCTGGGCGGTCGCTGAAGCTCCTTCGAAGGACTCGGCCGTCGTAGTATTAACCACTTCACCCGGTTCGCCGGTCGTGGCTACCACAGAGACGGTCTGAGAGCCTTCCGAGTCCAGTGCATCAATCAGCCAGCTAACTGTGCCGTCCGCACCAACACTAGCTTCCGGACTGCTGGAGACGTAGGTCAAACCTGCAGGCAGGATGTCAGTAAGGACAACGCTAGTGAGGGCTCCCGCGCCGTCGTTGGTTACCGTGATTTCATAGGTCAAGTCGTCTCCCGAAATCGTTTCTGCGGGAGCCACCTTGGCCAATTGCAGGGATCCAGGAATGATGCTGGTCAACTGAGTGTCCTGGCCCGTAATTCCCTCGGTGGACACTGCCGTTGCAGTGTTTATCTGCTCTCCGACGGATGCCGCAGACAGCATCATGGTCACTGTCATGGATTCGGACGGTGGAATGTCGCCCAAGCTCCAGGTAACAGTGGAACCGTCAGACTCGCTGGCAGCGGGGTCGGAACTGACGAACGTCAGGCCAGCCGGAAGCTCGTCGGTCAGGATAACGTCGGTGGCCGTGCTGTCGCCAGAATTGGTGATTGTGACGGAGTATTCCGCAGTCTTTCTCAAGCCGAGGTTGTCAGGACCTTGCTTGTCCACTACGAGAGTGGGCGACTGCCACTGCTTGGTATGGGTGTGCCGGAACATAGTTTTGCCGGTACCCGCTTCCAAGACCTGAATGAGGACCTGGTTGTCGCCAATTGCAGGGGCCACCTGGCGCAGAATAGTGGTGGTTTCCCCGTTCTCATTTGTGTTGGTCGTAACTGAGTCCTGTGCGTCGTCAATGGTGGCGGTAGGGTCACCGTCTATTATTGCCCAGCTGACCTCTACGCCGGGGATCGGAGAACCATCGGAAACCTTGGTTATCCGGACCAGCAAGGGGTGGTCGGTGCCCACCAAATTGACGGCATCGGGCGGGAACTCAACATTCATGTCTACCCAGTGTTTGACTGCAAACACCTTGTGGGAGTTGTCGTCCGCAATCTGGGGAACAAATGCCGTTACATCGGTGTCGCCGGTTCGGGTGGCGGTGATTGTCAATGTGGCTTCGCCTTCTTCATTGGTAATCACCCTGCCAAAGAAATTATCTACTTTGCGAGGATTCTCCCCGCCCAGGTTAACAATGTCGCCCACAGCATCGCCAAACCGGTTGAGGAAAACTTCAACCTCAACGCCGTTGGCCGGCGCACCGTCTTCACCGTTTACGCTTACGGTGAACGTGTGCTGGCTGAAGATGGAATTCCAGTCTTCAGTTGGTGAAATTGTCACTTGCGTCGGAACAGGTCCAGCGGCGTCCTGCTGGGCAATCGTGGTCTTTGAGATTGCCGCAACTGTTTCGCTCGCGGCAATATCGGCCCGGATTTCCTGGTCTAGCCTAACCTGTGGGTGTCTAGTGTAGGTGGCAACCGAGGTTGTGGCCGGAGAGGGTGCTTCGATCTCGTTGCTCTGCATCGGACCCACGTGTGTCGCAATTACGGGAGCAACTGTCGAAGATGACTGGTTGGATAACATTGTGCCAGCAATCACGCCGGCTAAGGCTAGAACGGCAACAATGCCGACAATCCAAGGGATACTCTTAAAGGTAGTTAGGCTCATTGGTACCTTCCTCTCTAAGGTTTGTGGTAGCTGTGGGAGACTGCTTACTGCGTCGGCGTATATGCGGACAGGGTGAAAACCGGCGGGAAATGCCGGAATTCGACGCAAAGATTTTTGCATTGTGGTTATGGAAAGTCAAGGGGTACCCAATCTGATATCCCCTTTTCAAAGGGCATATAAAGACTGTTTGTGAAGATTGATTTATAGGAAACCACCAGAGATGCGAATAAACCACAATGGCCTGAGCACTGGATCAGTTTAGGTACCCCTATTGATTATAAAGGATTATACGGCTTCCAGGGGTTTTCTTCGGCAATTGTCCAAGAAATTTGTGCATTTGGGGTTGACAACCAAGATGACCATCCTATAATAGGAAGTTACCGACTATGCCTCAGACACCTTTTCTTGCTTATTTTCCGAAGCAAAATGTGTTCCTTGGTATCAGTGTTTCCATTTTTTCCGGTTACTAACCCCCATCCCGCTTTCGCTATAAGGAGAATGGAATATGGCTATTTCTCCCGTTATAAACGGGCATCACAGAGAACAGTCCAATGGCGCCGGTTCCAGTGCTGCCAACGTAAAATCTTATGCCCGTATTGCAGAAGTGCTGGACGTTCCGCATCTCATTCTAAGTCAAATTCAGTCGTATGACTGGTTCAAGTCAGACGGTTTAGCCGAAGTTTTCAGGGAATTTTCCCCGATCACTGACTATACCGGCAAGAAATATGAGCTTCATTTCCTTGAGCATAGTTTTGAAGAACCGAAACTCTCGCCCACAGAATGTAAGGAACTGGAGAAAACCTATTCTCAGCCTTTGAGCTTGAAGGCCTTGCTCATGAAGTTGGAGAACAACGAAAGGCTGGAACAGGACATATTCATGGGCGAGATTCCGTTGATGACGGAAAACGGCACTTTCATCATCAACGGCGCTGAACGGGTAGTGGTCAGCCAGTTGGTTCGGTCTCCAGGCGTCTATTTCAAATATGAGAAGAACACCACCACCGACCGTAACCTCTGCGTTGCGCAGATTATTCCCTCCCGCGGGGCCTGGTTGGAGTTTGAAACCAGCACCAAGGATATTCTGTCTGTAAAGGTCGACCGCAAGCGAAGAGTTTCCATAACTACCTTTTTCCGTGCACTGGGTGTCACCAGGGACGAAATTCTGGAGCGATTTGCCGACGTTGATACCGACGAGCGGCATCTATACATCCAGACGACCCTGGATAGGGACCAGGTCCCCACGGACCGAGATCTCCATTTCCGTGAAGACGATCTGCGGAACGTTTGGGAGTGGCTCAGGCCCGATCAGGCTTTTGACATTGATACCGCCCGCCAGATTGCCTGGGCTCAAATCGAGCTTTATCGTCGCCTGAGGCCCGGCGAGCCTCCAAGTGTCGAGAACGCCAGCAACCTGATCAAGTCGTCATTTTTTGATCCTCGCCGCTATGACTTGGGTCGGGTAGGTCGCTACAAGTTTAACCGACGCCTGGGCATTGAAGACCGGACCGACCTGCGCATACTCACCCTTGAAGACATGCTGCAGGTTGTACGAACCTTGGTACTTGTTAACCGCGGCGAAGAAAGGGCCGATGATATTGACCACCTCGGTAACCGCCGGGTTCGCGCTGTGGGCGAACTGGTTCAGAACCAGGTCCGGATTGGTCTCTCTCGTATGGAGCGTATGGTCAAGGAAAAGATGACCCTGGTTGACATTGAAGAAGTAGCCCCCCGTGGCCTGGTTAACGTCAGGCCGGTGGTTGCCGCCGTCAGGGAATTCTTTGGTGGTTCCCAGTTGTCTCAGTTTATGGACCAGACCAACCCGCTGGCGGAGCTTACTCATAAGCGGCGCCTTTCGGCATTGGGTCCTGGTGGTTTGTCCAGAGAACGGGCCGGTTTCGATGTGCGGGATGTTCACTTTTCGCACTATGGCAGGATCTGCCCGATCGAGACGCCGGAGGGCCCCAATATCGGGTTACTGAGTTCGCTTGCATCCTATGCTCGAACCAACCCTTACGGCTTTATCGAATCTCCATACCGTCGGGTACTTAAGACCATAAGTAGCACTGCCCAGGGCCTGGAAGGGCGGTTCGTGACAGAGAGTGTCGTGGATTCTGAAGGCAATATCCTGGTGGCCAGTGGCAGGCGGATTCCCCGCACAAAGGTTAAGGCTGTCCAGGAACTGCCAGCCGGTACCATTTTGAGGGTTCGTCCTTACGTGGCTGGTGGGCCCGAATATGTAGAGTACATGTCTGCAGATCGGGAAGAGAACTTCCGCATTGCCCAGGCCAATTCTGAGTTGGATGACTTGGGCCAGTTCGTCCATGATCGCGTCGAAATCCGGTTAGGTGAAAACTATATCCAGGATTCGCCAGACAATGTTGATTTGATGGACGTTTCGCCCATGCAAATCATGAGCATTTCCGCAGCCTTGATACCCTTCCTGGAACATGATGATGCAAACCGCGCCCTGATGGGTTCCAACATGCAGCGTCAGGCCGTACCTTTGCTGCGGCCACAGGTTCCGGTGGTGGGGACCGGGATTGAAGAACGGGTGGCTCGCGACAGCGGACAGGTGGTGCTGGCCCGCTCCGCGGGTGTAGTAACCTCGGTGTCCGGCAAGGAGATTATTATTACCGACTCGGAAGGGGGAGGCCCACCAACAAAATCTGATCAAGTTTTCCAGGACAAACCAGGGCACCTGTTTTGATCAGCGTACTATTGTTCAGAAAGGTACCGGGTACTTAAGGGAGACACCTTGGCAGACAGTTCTTCTACCGACCAGGGCAAGTTGGCGCTGGGGCAGAATGTGTTGGTGGCCTTTATGTCCTGGGAAGGTTATAACTACGAGGACGCCATCATCATCAGCGAACGGCTGGTCAAGGATGACCAGTTCACGTCTATCCACATCGAAAAGCATGAGATGGAAGCCCGGGAGACCAAGCTCGGCCCGGAAGAAATAACCAGGGATATCCCAAATGTGGGCGAAGCCAGCCTCAGGGATCTGGACGAGCGAGGGATAATTCGAGTGGGCGCCGACGTGGGTCCTGGCGACATCCTGGTTGGAAAGGTAACTCCCAAGGGTGAGACCGAATTGACCGCAGAAGAGAAATTGCTGCGGGCAATATTTGGGGAAAAATCCCGTGATGTGAAAGATACTTCTCTTCGCGTTCCCCACGGGGAGCGTGGCAAGGTCATCGACGTCAAGATTCTGAACCGCGCCAATCGGGATGATCTGCCACCTGGGGTTAATGAGGCGGTTCGCGTGTGGATTGCCCAAACCAGAAAGATATCAGTGGGCGACAAGATGGCGGGACGGCACGGTAATAAAGGAGTTGTTTCCCGGGTTCTTCCAGTTGAAGACATGCCCTTCCTTCCTGACGGCACGCCAGTAGATATGATATTGAACCCCATTGGCGTACCTTCTCGTATGAACCTTGGGCAGGTTCTGGAAACTCACTTGGGCTGGGCGGCTCGCGGGCTTAACTTCCGCGCTCAGACTCCGGTGTTTGATGGCGCTACAGATGATTCCATCGAGGACTCGCTTTCGCGACTTTGGTTCGCCGAGCAGTCCGGAGCCATAGACAATGGCCCAACCGACTGGTCTCCCAAGATAGATTTCCCTGTAGTGGAGCAGTGGCTACGGGACCGCGGGTATGACCCCGACAGAATGTTTAGCGACGCCTATCGTGGGGAAGCTCGGGACGCTTGTTTGCGCATGTGGCTCAAAGATTCAGCGGGTGTGGATTCCGACGGGCTGTCGTCCGAGGAAATGCATGAAGAGGCGTTGAAGGCACACCGAGACTTTAAGATAGCCCCTCCCATATTCGGCAAGTTCCAACTGTATGATGGCCGTACCGGCGATGCCTTCGACCAACTTGTTACGGTGGGTAGCATTTATATGCTTAAGCTCATACACCTGGTGGAAGACAAGATTCACGCTCGCTCCACTGGGCCATATTCGATGATTACCCAGCAACCTCTGGGCGGCAAGGCTCAATTCGGCGGACAGCGGTTCGGTGAAATGGAAGTGTGGGCCCTGGAAGCTTACAGCGCCGCATACAACTTGCAGGAGGTGTTGACGGTAAAGTCGGACGACGTGGCCGGTCGGGTAAAGACCTACGAAGCCATAGTCAAAGGTGAACCCATAGGCCAGCCCGGCGTTCCTGAGTCTTTCAACGTCTTGCTCAAGGAATTGCAGAGCCTAGGCCTGTCTGTAGAGTTGCTGAACGAAGAGGACCGGCCTTCCCTGCTGGATGGGCTGGGAGATGACACTGAGCTATATGAGCCATTGGAGGCGATTTAATGGTCAGGATGCAAGACAGAACGGAAAGTCAGGCTACCAACTTTAACGCGATTCGCATTTCCGTCGCCTCTCCCGAACAAATTCTAAACTGGTCTCATGGCGAGGTAACCAAGCCGGAAACAATTAACTACCGGACCCTCCGACCTGAAAAAGATGGTCTATTTTGTGAGCGATTGTTTGGTCCTACCAAGGACTGGGAGTGTTTCTGCGGTAAGTATAAGCGCATTCGTTACAGGGGTGTCGTGTGTGACCGCTGTGGCGTTGAAGTAACTCGTTCCAAGGTGCGTCGTGAGCGAATGGGGCACATCAGGCTGGCTGCGCCGGTGGCCCACATTTGGTTCAGCAAGACCACACCCAGCAGGTTGGGCTTGCTCCTGGACCTTTCGCCTCGCAACCTTGAGCGTGTTCTCTATTTTGCCCAGCACATCATTACTTCCGTGGATGAAGAGAAACGTATCGAGATTATCGAGGAAGAAAGGCTCAGGGTAGAACTGGAGAAAGAACGTCTTCAAACTGCCAATGACGAAAAGCTCACTGAACTGCGAGAGAAGCTGGAAGCTCTGGAGGCCTCGGAAGATCCGGAGGCCATACCGGAAGCCGCCGCCGTTCAAGCGGAATTGGAGGCTTTGCGCGACAAGGTATCCAGGGAAGAGGGAGACCTTGACTTCAAGCTCCAGGAAACCATAAACGAGCTTGAAGATTTGAGACCTTTGCGAATTCTGGCCGAGTCCAAGTATCGGGAATTGAAAGAGCGCTACGACGACCTGTTCGAAGCAGGAATGGGCGCCGAGGCTATTCTTGATATTCTGCGCACCCGTGACCTCGAAGCAATCCGTGAAGGGTTGGTCAAGGAGATGCGTTCAACTTCAGGGCAGCGGCGGAAGAAGGCCATCAAGCGCTTGCAGGTTGTTGAAGCTTTCCGTAACAGCGGGAATCGTGTAGAGGACATCATCCTGACCGTACTCCCGGTTCTTCCTCCTGAGTTGCGCCCTATGGTCCAATTGGACGGGGGCAGGTTTGCCACCAGCGACCTGAACGACCTGTATCGCCGAGTCATAAACCGCAATAACCGACTCAAGCGACTCATGGACCTTGGCGCTCCCGAGATTATCATTCGCAACGAGAAGCGGATGCTGCAGGAGTCAGTGGACGCTCTGATTGATAACGGTCGGCGTGGTCGTCCGATTCAGGGTAGCCACAATCACAAGCTCAAGTCCCTGTCCGATCTCTTGCGGGGGAAGCAGGGTCGCTTCCGGCAGAACTTGCTGGGAAAGCGGGTTGACTACAGCGGCCGTTCCGTGATTGTAGTGGGCCCCGAGCTTAAGATGCACCAATGCGGACTGCCCAAGCGCATGGCCCTTGAGTTGTTCAAGCCCTTTGTGATGCACCGTCTGGTAATGCTTGGTGTTTCCCCGAACATCAAGAGTGCCAAGCGGATGGTAGAGCGGGCCCGCCCCGAAGTGTGGGACATTCTGGAAGAGGTAATCAAAGATCGCCCCGTAATGCTGAACCGGGCGCCTACCTTGCACCGCTTGGGTATCCAGGCGTTTATGCCGGTGCTGATTGAGGGTAATGCGATTCAGATTCATCCGCTGGTCTGTTCTGCTTTCAACGCGGACTTTGACGGCGACCAGATGGCAGTGCACGTTCCCCTTTCTCGCATGGCAGTGCACGAGTCCCAGGTGGCAATGTTGAGTACCCATAACATGTTGTCGCCGGCTTCGGGTGAGCCGCTAGTGGCGCCGACTCTGGACATGGTTCTGGGTTGTTACTACCTTACAGAAATTCAGGCTGGAGCCAAGGGCGAGGGCAGCCGCTTTTACGACTTTGACGAAGCTCGGATAGCTCTGGCAGCCGATCACATCGCCTTGCGTGCGCAGATTTTTGTCCGCAGCATTCCCAGCTATGAGACTGACGAACAGTGGGTGGAAACTTCTGTCGGTCGGCTGATATTCAATGAAAACCTGCCGGACAGCATAGACTTCAAGAACTATGTCTTCAACAGTCGTGCCATCAAGAACCTGACCGCCGAGCTATATCAAAAGCTAAGCAACAATGAGACGGCGGAAGCTCTGGATAAGATCAAGGACTTGGGCTTCAAGTATGCCACTACGTCGGGTATTACCATTGCCATTAACGATATTCAGATTTCCGGCAAGAAATCAGCAATTCTCAGGGAAGCTGAAGGCTTGGTGGATAGCTACGAGGACCAGTACCTTTCCGGTCTGATGTCCGAAGACGAGCGTTATAACTCCGCCATCGACGCCTGGACCAGGGCTTCGGACCAGACCGAGCAAGTGGTTAAGGACGAGATTGAAATAGGCAATTACGGTGGAATTGGCGTGATGGCTCTGTCTGGCGCTAAAGGTAACATCATGCAGATCAAGCAGATGGCTGGCATGCGGGGGCTGATGAGCAACCCTGGAGGTCGCATTATTGACCTGCCGGTGAAGTCCAGTTTCCGCGAGGGTCTGTCTGCGCTGGAGTACTTCATCTCCACTCACGGCGCCCGCAAGGGATTGGCCGATACGGCGCTCCGTACTGCCGATAGCGGATACCTGACCCGCCGCCTGGTGGACATTGCTCAGGAAGTAATCATCCTGGAAGAAGACTGCGGTACCTTTGATGCCTACTACATCGGGACTAGGCCTGATGGGACGGTTGAGGCTACATTGCCAGAGCGCATAGCCGGTCGGATGGCCTCCGCTCCTATAGTGGACGAGACCACCGGCGAAATGCTTGTCGACCGCAATGAAATGATCGATGAAGCCATAGCCGAAAGGATTGTGGCGGCAGGAGTAAGCGAGGTGGCTGTGCGGTCCCCATTGGTTTGCGAGGCTCCACGCGGGGTCTGCCAAATGTGCTACGGCCGTCTGCCTGCCACGGGAAATGTAGTGGAATTCGGGCAGGCCGTGGGTATCATCGCCGCGCAGAGCATCGGTGAGCCTGGCACCCAGCTTACCATGCGTACTTTCCACACTGGCGGTGTAGCTGGCTCAGACATCACCAGCGGTCTCCCGAGGGTTGAGGAAATATTTGAGGCACGCGTTCCCAAGGGCGTGGCCCGCCTGTCCGAAATAGACGGTGAAGTGCGGCTCCCACTGGATGGAGAAGGGCGGCGCCTTGTAGACGAAGCCGTTCGGATAGTTGATCGGCAGGAGTACCGGGAAGAGTATGTTCTCCCCGATGGCGTCCAGTTGCTGGTGGATGACGGAGACGAAGTGGAAGCAGGCATGCTCATGGCTGCCACTCTGCCGTCGTTGGGTTATGAAACGGATTCAGGTGAAGAATACCAGCCTCAGCCTATTCAGGAAGTCGTAGCCAGCGTAAACGGCCGGGTTGAACTGGAAGAGGGCCTCCTATCAATTGTCTGGGAGGATCTTGAAGAGCGAGAGTACCTGCTTCCGGCCTCCTTGGAATTGCTGGTAAAAGACGGTGACCAGGTCAAGGCCGGGGATCGGCTGACCTCGGGTCCCAAGAATCCCCACGATATCCTCAGCATTCAAGGGACTGGTGAACTTCAACAGTACATGGTAAACGAGGTGCAACAGGTTTACCGTTCCCAGGGTGTGGGAATCCACGACAAGCACATCGAAATCATTTTGAGGCAGATGCTGCGTCGGGTTGAGGTCAAGTCCATCGGTGATTCGGACTTTATTCCTGACCAGGTTGTGGATAAGGGCGTGTTCCAGGATAACTGTGGCAAGGTACTGGCGGAAGGTGGCGAGCCAGCCACGGCGGAACCGGTCCTGCTGGGCATAACTCGGGCCTCCTTGCGTACCGACAGCTTCCTCGCAGCAGCTTCCTTCCAGGAAACTACCCGTGTCCTGACCCAGGCGGCAGTGAGCGGCCAGCACGACTACCTCCGGGGGCTTAAGGAAAATGTGATCATTGGACGTCTCATTCCTGCCAGGGTCGAGTCCACAGTGTTGGTCGAAGAGCCCGAGCTTCCTGCCTTGGCCGCCTTCCAAGAGATTGGCGCCGTTGAAGAATTGGTGGCTGCCGGTTGGTTGGAAGCCCCGGAAGGTGCCCCGAGTATGCAGACGGCCTTCGGCGGAAATTCCGAGAGCCTTGCCTCTTCGGGGTTCTTCGTCGAAGGTGAATCAGAGCTAATCGGAGCCGAAGAGGATGAGGGGACTGCCGAGGACGGTCTCGCTCTAGGCGGTGATGAGGCCGCTGAAGAAACCTTTGGCGCGGAAGGCGATGCCGAACTCTAGAGCCACAGAAGGCGCCGGTTCAATACGAGAAGGGACTTATTCTGATCTCTCGGTTGAGCTGGCGCCTTCCCATTCCCGCGGCCTGAAGCTTGCCAACCCGGTAATGATCGCTTCAGGGACTTTTGGATACGACGGCTACGGCCGCGGTCTTACTCCGGAAATGGATCTCTCTCTTCTGGGCGCAGTAATCCCCAAGACTCTCACCCGGTACAGTCGTGAAGGCAATCAGGAACCTCGCTGGTATCCGGAATCTTTTCGTGTTGCTCGTGAAAACCGAGAACCAGTGATGCTTAATGCTATAGGACTAACCAATCCTGGTATAGAGGCGGGCCTGAAGGACCTTGCCCCCGAATGGGACCGATGGGATGCTACAGTAGTCTTGAGTCTGTCAGGTGAGAGTGTTGAGCAGTTTGGGGATATGGCCGCGATGACCCAGGGCGTTCCCGGCTTTGAGGCAATAGAACTCAACCTCAGCTGCCCCAACGTGGAGCAGGGAGACCTGTTCAGCTATAGCTCCAAAGGAACGTTTGAGGCAGTGGGAGCGGTAAAGAATTACGCCGAGGTTCCGGTGCTGGCGAAGTTGGCTCCCAACGTCCCCGATATAGTACCTATAGCCAAGGCGGCGGTTGAAGCGGGGGCTGATGCACTGACTATCTCCAATACGATACCGGCCATGACCATTGATCTGGAGTCTCGTCGGCCTGCGCTGGGCAACATTACCGGGGGGCTCTCTGGACCAGGCTTGCATCCGGTGGCAGTAGCCTTGGTTTACCGGGCCGCTCAAGTGATTAATGTACCCATTATCGGAGTAGGAGGCATATTCACTGCCGAAGACGCTTTGGAGTTCATTCTGGCAGGAGCGACCGCAGTGCAGGTGGGGAGCGCGAATCTGGCCGACTTATGGGCCCCGTTCAAGATATTGGAAGGGATGCAGTCCTATTTAGGTGAAAGGGGCATCACTGACATTAAGGACCTGGTAGGGGCCGTAGAAGCATAGCCGGAGAAAAAACATGTTAGCACGAAAAGGGCCGGGTTTTTGGCCCGCCCCTTTCGCTTGCCACTGGCTAATGATACGAGCCGACTGCCATGGCTGCTCAGGCTGCCACCACGGCTGACTCCTTCTTGGCTACCGATAGTCCCGAGCCTCCGTTGTCTACAACTATGTGGTCGCCGTTGCCGAATTCACCTGTCAGTATGCCCTTGGACAAGGCGTTCTCCAGGTGCCGTTGGATGGCCCGGCGCAGGGGCCGTGCCCCGTATACCGGGTCGAAACCTTCTTCAGCCAGCCAGTTCGCTGCGGACTCTGAGAGTTCGAACGTAATCCCTTGTTCTTCCAGCCTCTCGGCAACGTCCTTCACCATTAGTTCCACAACCTCAACAATTTGCGGCTTCGTTAGAGGCTGGAATATTATGGTCTCGTCTATCCGGTTCAAGAATTCGGGCCGGAAAGCTTGTTTCAAGGCATCCTGCACCGACTTTTCCAGTCGCTCCTTCTCGTTCTCAGCCGTCTAACTGGAATTGTTGAAACCAAATCCCTGCCGGACCAGGTAACCTGTGCCCAGATTGCTGGTCATGATGATGACCGTGTTTCTGAAATCGACGGTTCGGCCGTGACCGTCGGTCAGGCGCCCGTCCTCCAGGATCTGTAGCAAGATGTTAAAGACGTCTGGGTGCGCCTTCTCTATTTCGTCAAAAAGAACCACCCGGTAGGGACGGCGGCGTACCGCTTCGGTCAATTGACCGCCTTCGTCGTACCCTACGTACCCAGGAGGAGCCCCAACCAGGCGGGACACCGTATGCTTCTCCATGTACTCTGACATATCCAGGCGAACCATGTTGCTTTCGTCGTCGAACAGGAACTCGGCCAGAGCCTTGGATAACTCAGTCTTGCCTACACCTGTGGGGCCCAGGAATATGAAACTGCCGATGGGCCGCCGCGGATTGCTCAAACCTGACCTGGCCCTTCGGATGGCTTCGGATACGGCGTTGACCGCTTCCTCTTGTCCGATGAGGCGCTGGTGAAGAATCTCTTCCATTTGGACCAGGCGCTCTGCTTCATTTCCCAGAAGCCTTCCCGCAGGAATGCCGGTCCAGCTTGACACCAAGTCTGCGATGTCCCGGTCGTTCACAACCATGTCGACCTTTCGGTCTTGTTTCATATCCTCCCGTTCTGCCTGAAACTCTGCCTCCAACCGCAGTCGCTCGATCCTCAGCTGGGCGGCATGCTCGAACTCGTTGCGCTGGGCGGCGGCCTCCTCTTGGTCATTAAGGTGCTGGATGCGTTCCTCCAATTCATGAAAGCTCGGCGGCATGCCCTCGGCATCGATGCGCACCTTGCTGGCTGCCTCGTCAATAAAGTCGATGGCTTTGTCGGGCAGTTGCCGTCCGGTAATGTACCGGTCGCTGAGGCGGGCGGCCGCTTCCAGTGCCGCATCGTCGATCTTGACTTTGTGATGGGCCTCGTAGCGGGGTCGCAGGGCCTTCAGGATTTCCACTGTATCCGCAATACTGGGTTCCTCCAGGTATACGGGCTGAAACCGCCGCTCCAACGCAGCGTCTTTTTCGATGTGCTTACGGTACTCGTCCGCGGTTGTCGCCCCAATACACTGGAGTTCGCCGCGAGAAAGGGCGGGTTTTAGCAGATTGCTTGCATCCAGCCCCCTTCGGCCGCTCCGGCGCCAACCATCGTGTGAATCTCATCGAGGAACAGGATGATCTCCCCTTGGCCCTGTTTTACTTCATCCATTACGGCCTTGAGCCGCTCTTCGAACTCGCCACGGAACTTGGAGCCGGCAACCATAGACCCCATATCCAGGGCCAGAACCCGCTTGCCCTTTAGGGAGTAGGGCACGTCGTTACTGGCAATCCGCGATGCCAGCCCCTCGGCGACGGCGGTCTTGCCAACTCCTGCCTCGCCAATGATGACCGGGTTATTTTTCTTGCGGCGGGTCAAGGTCTGAGCCACCCTCCGGATTTCCGTGTCGCGACCAATGACGGGGTCCAGTTTCCCTTCGATGGCCAGCTTCGTCAGATCGATACTGTATTTTTCCAGTGACCTGTAGCGACTTTCCGCACGCCGGTCATCAACCCGGTGGGCTCCGCGAATTGTGGTCAGGGCCTGGTAGACCTTTTCCTGGTCAATCCCGAATTCCCGAACCAGGCGGGCGGAGTCCCCCTGAGGCTCCCGTATGGCGGCTATGAAAAGGTGCTCAACGCTGATGAATTCGTCCTTTAGTCGGCGGGATTCCTCCTGTGCCGTGTCCAGCAGGCGCTGGACGCGAGGCGTGGTATAAATTTGGCCGCCCTGATTGGCCAGTTTGGGAGAAGCTTCCAGCAAGTGCTCCAGGCGGGATTTGACCGCAGGGACCGAAATGCCCAGGTCGGCCAGAATTCTTGCCGGGATTCCCTCCTCCTGGTTAAGCATGGACAAGAGCACATGCTCGACATCCCACTGGCTATGCCGGTAATTTCGGACCAGCTCCTGGGAATCTTGCAGTATCAGTTGCGCTTGTTCGGTAAAATCTTCGGATCTAATGGTCACTGTCTCATCTCCTGGTTCCATCCCCTGGTCAGAAAGTTGGGTTACTTGACCGCTGGGAAACTAAAGATCGCAATATCTGGGCTAGTTAAAATGGTTTGCGATCAAATGGGTTTATTCAGGGCGCCGCCTGGCAGTCGGCGGTACTGAGTCAGACTGAAGGTGCAATTCTTCGATTGTGGCGCTGAGGCTCTTCACCTCACGTTCCAGTTCATCGATCCTTGCCATTAGTTTCAAGGCCACTTCAGCCCCGGCCAGGTTTACTCCCATGTCCTCAGTAAAGGTCTTGATGCGTCGCAGTCGATCAATGTCGGCCTGTGAATACAGGCGCTGCCTGCCGTTGGTGCGGGAGGGCCAGATCAGGCCGACTCTTTCGTAGTAACGCAGGGTCTGGGCATGTAGTCCCACCATCCGCGCCGCAATGCTGATCACAAAACAGGGTTCTTCCGAATGATTTCTTTGGTAAACCATGTTCATATCCTCTAGTTGTTCCGCAATTCCTTGAGCTTGCGGTAGAGTTCCTCCTCTTCCAGCCCCGGGTTGCTAGGCAGCAGCGCCTTGACGGTGGCATAGAGGCTGCCCATGCTGCCAGACTTGTGGAGTTCCGGCAGTCCCTGACCGGCCATGCGGAAGCGGCGCCCGTTCTGGGTGCCAGGGGGTATGGTTAAAGCCAGCTTGCCTTTCAGGGTTGGAACAGTTACTTCGGACCCCAGAACTAGGTCTTCCACTGGAACTTCCAACTCTGAGTAAAGGTCTTTGCCTTTGCGCTCGAAACGGGGGTGGGGCATTACGGTTACGGCCAAGTAGAAATCCCCGTCCCCACCCGAGCCCGCCGGAATATGGACCCGGGAACCTGTGTCCACGCCAGCCGGAATTTTGACTTCCAGGCGGCGTCCATCGGGCAGGTTCACCATGCGGGTAGCCCCTTCAGCTGCCTCGGACAGGGTGACCTCCGCCGGATATTCGGCGGCCGGCTGGCGGTAGGAAGAACGCTCCGAACCGAAGTTAGTGAACAAGTTGTCAAACAGGTCTCCGGAACCATAGCTACCGTAATCGAATGTGGAGCCGCGGTGGGCGTCGAAGTCTCCGCCGGTATAGAAGTTGAAACCGCCCCGGCCTCTGCTGCGGGCCCGTGCTTCGGACTGTTCCAGTTCGTCGGCGTGCATCCAGCGGTCGCCGTACTTGTCGTACTTGCTTCGCTTGTCCGCGTCAGATATAACTCCGTGGGCCTCGTTAATTTGTTTGAATTTTTCTTCGGCGCTGGGGTCGCCGGGGTTGACGTCCGGATGATACTGGCGGGCCAGTTTGCGGTAGGCCTGCCGAATATCCTTATCGCTGGCGTCTCGGGCCACTCCCAGCAAGTCGTAGTAATTTGCTGCCATTGTGGTCACCTCTAAGGGTGGTTACATGGGAATGATAGGCACGTTAGACCATTCCGCGCTGCCCACTCCCCTAATGATTGGAATAAACTGACGCCAAACTCTGTACTTGCCACACTAACTGACCGAGGAAATGACAGCATCCACCATTTGCGCAGTCGATCTGTCCGCTATTCTGACCATTACTTTGTTTAGTATCTCCAGCGGCCACGATTTCCAGTCTTCATTGTCCAGGGTTTCGTATATATTCGAGGTCCTATATTTGTCCAGGAATTCATGTCCCTCCCACGTTAAGGATACATTTACAAAGGCGCGCGGAAAGTTATTGACGCCCGGCCCACCCACGGGGTTTCCTAACGTGACAAATCCCGCCTGCTCCAGTAGTTTGCTATGGTACAAGAATTCATCCGGAGCAGCGTCCATCGGAGTATAGTTGTCATGATCTGGCTCGCCTCCCTTCCAATAATCCGTTTCTCTCGTTGGGTACAACATCGGGAACGAGTAATCGCAACCTTCAACAGATTGTAAAATCTCAATGAGCAAGTCCCAGTTTCGCTTCATCCGTAGTCCTTCCCTCTATGGGGGTGAGGGGCGGTAGGCGTGCTACACCACCCAACCTTGTCTTCGTACCCTCGCTATCTTCTCCAGCTTCACCGCCTCATGAATAGCCCTGGCCGTGTCGCGTTCTAAAGGGTCGCTACCCTCTAGCAATTCAAGGGCAACCTGGTTACATTGATGATACTATTCTATTTTTGAACGCCAAAAGTGTCAAGAATATTTATAGAAAACAGCCAAGAGAGTTGACAAACTGCACTCAAGTAACTACCATGAATTCTGCAGGGCTGATATGAGTTATATCATATTGGATGATAATAAAATGCAAGTAAAAACTCAAGGAGGTACAACTATGGTAGTACGACGATGGGATCCTTTTACGGAATTGCGCCGGATGCAGGAAAATATGGATCATGCGCGGCGCGGTTTCTCCCAGCCCACCAGCGGCAGTGGCGAAATGGAAGGCTGGGCCATTCCCCTGGATGTGGTCAAGGGAGGCGACAACATTTTGGTACAGGCTTCGATGCCTGGGGTCAATCCCTCGGACCTTAGTGTGACTATCGAGAATGACGTGCTGACTATCCGCGGCCAGACTTCCGTGGATAGCGAACGACAGGAGGGCAGTTATCTGATGCGGGAACGGCACACTGGTTCCTTCCACCGTTCCCTGCGCCTTCCCGACACCTTGGACGTCGACAAGGCCGACACCCGGTATGACCACGGTGTCCTGACCATTTCCTTCCCGAAGCTGGAAGCCAAGCAGGCCCGCCAGTTGCACATCACGGTTGGCGAAGGTAACCAGGTGGTTGAGGGCGATAAGTCATAAAATTGACCGGCAACCTGTTTAATCGAGGGGGGCCACACGGCCCCTCTCTTGCTTTGTCAGTAATTCGCAGTGCCGACCTGGAGCATTGATAGCATATCCGGTGTTCTTGTGAGGGGAGCGGGAAGATGCTACAATCTCTTAGCTGTTCGAAGCGTTAGTCCGCCTTGACAGCTAGCTTATTCCCCAGTAGCTCAGCGGTAGAGCGGGCGGCTGTTAACCGCTAGGTCGCAGGTTCGAATCCTGCCTGGGGAGCTTTTCTTTGGAAGGTTTAGAGGCCACAGATTTCTGTGGCCTCTAGTTTTTTGTTCGGCATGGACCTCCCTGGCAAAAAGCCGAGGCTATTCCTGGGCACTTCGCCACACGTGGCAGCCGGTGATGCCCAACATGATGGGAAGCAAGGTGTCTACCGTGGCCCAGATGATCCACGCCTGGTGGTTTCCGTCCAGATAGTTGGAGCCTTGGGCCAGAAGGGAAAACCAATTGTGGAACAGAATGGTCACGCCGGCGGTAACGTAGAATGCGGCGTTGGCCTCAAAGTAGGCTCGATTTAGGGCGCCGCCGTCCTCTGCTGCGTCCATCGCCCTCTTCCGAAAGTAATTGTGGATTAGGGACAGCGCCAACCCGATTAACATGAACACATTCAGTACGGACCAGACGCTTGGGACGTCCAAAGAGTCCAACAGGAACGTGTTGATGATGAAGAACATCGCAACTAAAACGGCCACGATTATCAGGTAAGCCCCGACCAGCTTCTTTACTGCAGCCATATAACCTCCCTCGCTCTTCCTATTTGCGTAAGCTTTGAGGATCCCTCTTTCATCATGGTCAGTTGATATGATGACGGCTTCTATATAAGACAGGATATCATAAAGAGGGTCTTTTCCCCTTCTTCCTCGCCTTTCCTTCACAAATCCCGACGGGACAGTCCCAGCCCGTTGGTTGCGCCTGTAGGTGACGCAAGACTAAACTGTGTCGCAAAAGCCCGCCAATTGGGCTCACCCGCTTTCGGGGGAGAAGGAGAGCAAGTCTGATGGCAGCAGCCAATTACGTCCACACCCAGGGAAGCCAGGGCACTTATTCCCACCGACCAATAGTGTGGGGCACCAGAGGCATGGTCGGCGGGGGAACCCAGCTAACGGCACAGACGGGCATGCGCATATTGTGGCAGGGTGGCAACGCCGTGGACGCGGCGGTGGCTTCGGCCCTGGCGGCTGGCGTTATGGAGCCCACGGCTCATTACACCCTGGGCGGTGAGGTGGCTTTCCTGTTTTATGACCGGTCCAGCAAAGTCGTGCGTTCGGTGGTGGGTCAGGGTTGGGCGCCGCAAAGAGCGACCATTGACCATTATATGGAAAAGTGGGGGGAGATTCCTTCTGGAGTCTTGAGCACGACCGTGCCCGGCGTTATATCGGCTTTGCTGGCGATGCTTTCCGAGTACGGCACCATGTCCTTCAGCCAGGCGGCGGAAAGCGCGCTGAATTTTGCCGGTAAGGGATTCCCTTCCTATCAGCTTTTCGTGCGGGCAATAGGTACTGCCGACCGCATGGCCAACCTGCGCAAGCACCCTGAATCGGCCAGGATTTTCCTGCCCAACGACCGGGCTCCAGAACTGGGCTCTATGTTCGTGCAGAAAGACTTGGCCCGTACCTTGTCGCTGATGGTGCAGGCGGAAGAGCAGGCGCTGGGCCAGGGAGCTTCCCGGGAGGCTGGCATACAGGCAGCCAGGGATGTTTACTACATGGGTGATGTGGCGAGGCGGATGGTCAAAGCATTGCAGGACTTGGGAGGCCTTTACGACTACGAAGACTTCGCCGAGTATGAATCTCCGATGGAGGGACCGATCTCAGTAACTTACCGGGGTTACCAGGTCTTTACCAACCGTTCGTGGACGCAAGGAATCAGCCTGCTGCAGACACTGAACATTCTGGAGGGATTTGACCTGGGAGCCCTAGGGCACAATAGTCCCAATGCTATGCACCTTCAGATCGAGGCTCTGAAACTTGCCTTTGCCGACCGGGAGCGGTACGTGGGTGATCCGAACTTTGTGGACGTGCCCTTTGACGGGTTGCTTTCCAAAGAATACGCAGCACTTCGCAGAACTTTGTTAGATTCTGACAAGGCCCGGGCCAGTTACCCGCCGGGAGACCCGCGAAAAATGCTGGCGGTGGACCCGAGCTATGTTGCTCCGACCAGGGCGGAAGAAGCGATGGCCGTTGGAGGTGATGGCGACGGCACCACTTACCTGGCCACGGTGGACTCGGCGGGCAACATGGTATCGGCGACTCCGAGCAGCTTTGGCGCTTTGGCCCAGGGTATGGTGCTGGGGGATACCGGCATCCTGATGAACTGCCGGGGCTGCTATTTCTGGCTGGACGAGGAGAAATCCCAATTCATTGCAACCCCGGAAGCGTCCCAGGACCACGCCATGCACCTTCATAATCTTGAAAGATGGCGAACCCTTTATGACACTTGGAACGCCTGGTGGTGACAGCCAGCCGCAGAGCAATCTCCAGACCCTGTGCAATGTCATTGACTTTGGAATGAATATCCAGGAGGCTGTGGAGGCGCCCCGCTTCTGCGGGTACAGCTTCCCCCAGTCGCCGTGGCCCCACGAGGAATATGCCAATTTCCTGGAAATCGAGGGGCGAGTGCCGCAGGACCTTGTCGATGCCCTGATTGACAAGGGACACCAGGTAAAGGTCATCGGCCCGTGGGGGATCAGCAACGGTTTTACTCCCATCCTGGTTAATCCAAGCGACGGTGTTTACTACGGTGGCGCCGACCCCCGTAAGGAGTCGGTCATGCTGGGTTGGTAGACAGATGTGGCCCAGTTTCCTGGGGTGCGGCCTTTGGCTAGTCGCCAATTCCCTTACTGACACCTGGCAAAAAGGAGCAACAGATGGTAACCCTGGTAACTGGCGGTACTGGATTTGTCGGTTCCAACATCGTGAGGGAACTGGCCTTACGAGGCCATGAAGTTGTCAGCCTGGACATAGGGCCGGCTGACTCCCTGAATTACCAGTATCTGGGTGACCTTGCATCGCAGGTTGCTTTCGTAACCGGCAATATCCTGGAGCCGGCGGACCTGGAATCGCTGCGTCAGTCTTACCAAATTGAAAAGATTGTGCATGCTGCCGTTTTCACTGTGAACCGTACCGACCTGGAAACGGCTCGCAGCAAAGACATTGTTGACATAAACATTACAGGCACCGCCAATATGCTGGAAATGGCCCGGCTAATTAGCCCGGAGCGGTTCGTATACATCAGTTCCGGTTCGATGTACGGCATGACCCGGTCGCCGGACCAGTACTTCAACGAAGACGACCCTTCCCGGGCCGATACCCTTTACGGAATTACCAAAGCCGCCAGTGAGGCCATCACCCAGCGATACGGTGAGTTACATGGTTTCCCCACAGTCAGCCTGAGGCTAAGCACACCTTACGGCCCCATGGAGCGGGTTACCGGCCACCGGGACAATATGTCCGTGCCCCACCAGTGGACTGGCAAGCTCTTGCGCGGGGACCCCATTGCCATCGACAACTCGGGCTTTGGGCGGGACTACACCTATGTCCTGGACATTGCCTCAGCCATTGTGACCGTTGTGGACTCGAATGATCTCCCTCATGACCGCTACAACATCACCAACGGTGTATGGGTCACTTGCGACCAAATCCAGCGAACCCTGTCCGAACTTTTTCCCGAAGTGCGGTTGGTGGATGAAGGGCACGATTCTGGATCAGCCGCGGCGGCCACTCCTACCCGAGGGCCCTTATCGGGCTATCGCCTGTGGCACGATTTTGGTTGGACGCCCCAGTTTGACCTGGCGGCAGGCCTGACCCATTACGTCGAATGGCGTCGGGAAACGGGGTTTCTTGATTAACCTGAATTAGCTAGTCCACAAATCAGACGGTGATCGTGGATTCGTTGAATGTACGCCCTCGCAATCTGAAAATGCCCCCAGGAGTAAGACATCATGGCCCTGCCCCCTGATCGAATTGATTACCTGCCCATCATCGACCGCCCGACTATCAAGTGGCCCAACGATGCCCGGGTAGCGCTCTGGATTTCCCCCAACGTGGAACATTACGAGTATCAACCTGTTAATGAGGGTGTCCGCAATCCGTGGCCACGCACTCCCTATCCGGACGTACAGCAGTACTCCTACCGAGACTATGGCAACAGGGTTGGTTTTTGGCGTATGCTGGAACCGTTGGACAAGCACGGGATAAGGTGCTGCGTGTCCCTCAATCTGGCGGTGCTGGAGCACTTCCCTGAAATTGCCGAAGCCATGATGGAACGGGACTACGACTACATGAGCCACGGCATCTACAACACCCGTTACCTTTACACCTGCTCCGAGGACGAAGAGCGGGAATTCTACCGGGATTGCATTGACACGTTGAAGCGGCATACGGGGAAGCCTCTGAAGGGCATGCTCGGGCCGGCCATTTCGGGTAGCGTCAGCACACCGGACCTGATGGCCGAAGCGGGCCTCATTTACCATACAGACTGGTTCCACGACGATCAGCCTACTCCTATCAGGGTGAAGTCAGGCAAGTTGATTTCGGTACCTTACTCGATTGAGCTCAACGACTCGTCGGTGCTGAGGGACAACCATTACAGCGCCCAGTATTTTGCCGATATTTGCAAAGCGCAGTTTGACCAACTATACGAGGAAGGGGCTGAGAGCGGTCGGGTCATGTGCATCGCGCTCCATCCCTTCCTTATCGGGCAGGCCCACCGGGTGAAGCACCTGGACGACATGCTAGGTTACATAATGTCTCACGATGGAGTATGGCAGACCACTGCGGACGAGATTGCCGATTACTACATCGCCAACTATTACGACGAGGCCGTGGCGCATGCCAAGCGCCTTGCCGAGGCATCAGCCCAATAACGCCCTTTTTCGGCTCCGACTATTGCAACCCCCTAAGCTCACCGGAGGATAGACGTTATGCCCGCCCAACGCACCTTTGGAATGGACCACCCGCACCACGCCTGGTCACCTATTGTCGGCCGGCCGGCCCTTAAGTGGCCGGGCGATGCACCGGTTGCGCTAAGTGTGGTGATTCCTCTGGAACATATGGAATGGCAGGCGCCCCCGGGCAGTTACCAGGTGGCGCGCCTGTCTGGTGGGTCTACCCCCAGGGAGTTTCCCGACTTTGCGCGCCTTTCCCACCGTGAATACGGGCATAGAATCGGCATTTTTCGTCTGCTGGACGTGCTGGAAAAGCATGGGATAAGGGCGACGATAGCGATGGATGCGTTGACTGCCGAGCATTACCCGTTCCTCGTGCGACACTGCCTCGACCGTGGATCCGAGATTATCGGCCACGGCATATCGGTTAGCAGGATGATCACCAGCAATATGACCGAGGCCGAGGAGCGAGATTATATCGTCGCCTCTGTCGATGGGCTGACAAAGGCCACGGGGAAGGCGCCCCGGGGTTGGTTCGGCCCGGAATACGGGGAGTCGGACCGCACCCCGCAATTGCTGGCCGAGGAGGGGATTGCTTATGTTTGTGACTGGGCCAACGACGAACAGCCTTACCCGATGACGACCGGAGCCAATCCCTTCTTTGCTTTGCCCCTCCTGTACGAGTTGGACGACGTGGTGGCCCTTTCTCAGAAACTGATGCCCGTGTTTGAATACGAGCGGATGCTGGGCGAGAGCTTTGACGTACTGAAACAAGACGGGGTCGCCAACGGGCGACTGATGGTCCTGAACTGGCATCCCTGGCTGGTGGGACAGCCCTTCCGGATTGGCTGCATTGACCGGGCGTTAGGTTACATCATGGGCCAGGGCGGGGTCTGGGCCGCCACCGGGTCGGAAGTCATCGACTGGTACCGCAATCAGTCCGGCTAAAGGAGGGGGCGGATGACATCTTCACTTATACGAGGAAAACATCTGTTGAGTCCTGCCTCTGGTGGCGGGACGACTGTCCTCTCTGACGGGGCGGTTTACCAGGAGGATGGGATCATTGTAGCGGTTGGCTCCTACCAGTCCTTGCGTGCCAGGTATCAGGCAGATGAAGAGCTGGGCGGGCTGGAATGCGCAATAATTCCCGGTCTCGTCAATTCCCACCATCACGGACGCGGGGTGACTACCCTCCAGATGGGCACCTGCGACGACGCCTTAGAACTCTGGATTCTGGACGGATGGGGCAGGCGACCCTACGACCACTACCTTATGACCCTCTACACCGCGCTGAACATGCTGGAGTCCGGCACCACCACGGTAATGTACAACCATCCGCAGACTGCCACTGCAACCCTCCGCGAGGACGCGGACGCAGTCTTGCGGGGGTTTCTTGATGCCGGTATGCGGGTGGCCTTTTCCAGCTATTTCCGGAACCAGAACCGGGTAGTTTATGCCGCGGACGGCGATTTCCTGTCAGGCTTGCCGTCAGACCTGGCAGACAGAGTATATCGGCACCTGGCCGCCACCGACATGACAGACGATGAATATTTCGCTTTTTTCAGGGAAATGTATGATCGTTACAATGAGGACTCTACCGGAAAAGTGAAGGTCTTGCTGAGCCCCAGCAACGTGCAGTGGAACACGGACGAGTTTCTGCAGCGTACCAGGGAGACAGCGGTCCAGTATGGTACGCCAATTCATATGCACCTGGTGGAGAGCAGCTACCAGAAGGCGTACGGCATCCGTACCTGGGGCAAAACGCCGGTAGAACACCTGCAGGACCTGGAGTTCCTGGGGCCGGAGCTATCGTGCGCCCATGCAGTATGGCTGAGCGAACGAGACATAGACCTGTTGGCAGGCGCCGGAGCAACGGTGTGTCATAACGCCAGCTCAAACCTGCGACTGAAAAACGGGATAGCGCCGGTAAATCCCATGCTGGCCCGCGGACTTAACGTGGCTATGGGCACCGACAGTACAGCAATAAACGACGACGACGATCTGTTGCAGGAAATGCGGTTGGTTAGCAAGCTGCACCGGCAGCCGGGCATCGGAGCTCCGGCAATCGCAGCAGAGCAGGTGCTGGCCATGGCTACGGCAAACGCGGCGGCGCCCACTGGGTTTGCCGGTGAGATAGGGGTGCTGGAGCCAGGACGTAAAGCGGACATGTTGCTGATTCGGTTGTCGGATATGGAAGCCCCTTACCTGGACCAGGATTTGCCACCTTTGGAGGCAGTGCTGGGACGAGCCCGAGCCCAGGACATTGACACGGTAATAGTAAATGGCGAAGCGCTGCTGAAGAACGGAAACCATCAGCGAGTAAACAAGGACGACATAAAGAGGGAGCTGCGGGATCAGTTAGCTCGTCCGTTGGAACCACAAACGCTGGAGACGCGGAGGATGGCAGCAAGGCTAAGGCCCTATGCGGAGGAATTCTACCGAAGCTGGGAAGCCGAGGGTGGGGCGCCTCCCGCGGGCGCACCCCACTACGTTTACAACAGCCGGACGTGATGCGGGTCACGAAGAAAGCTAACTCAAATGAAATGGGGCGGCATGAGAACCGCCCCATTTCTCGTTTTCACGCATCCAATCGCGCTTTCAAAGGTAGCGATCTGGGTCCGACTCTTACTCCCACGTTGCGAAGCCCATGGCACAGCCGGTGCCCGCCGGGGAGCGGTAGCAGGGAACGTAGTCCACCACCGTCATGTCCAGCTGTTCAGTGGCCCCTGCCACGACAATCCAGTTGCGAATCTCCGAACTGCCGGAGTTAATCTTTTCCCTGGGAAGAGCTATCAACTGTTCTACGCTCTTGGCCTGCATACCTGCCAACGCGGCCTGGTCGAGTTCTTCGTCTACCACGAAATGGCTTAGGCCCCCCGAAGCCAGGATGCCAACGCGGATATCCTTCGGCCACGATGCGATGGCTTCTTGCAGCGCCTGCCCCAGGTTATGGCATCTCTTGGGCGTGGGTTGATTTGGGGGGTAGTAGGTATTGAGCATTATCGGGATGGTGGGGATAGTATCGCCGGTCATAAGACGGTTATAGACGTAGCCGAAGGCATGTCCTATGCCTCCCTTGGCCCGCCCGCCTTTTCGTGGGTCCAGGTGGCTGGACCGTCCCACGTCAAATTCTGATTCCATTAGCTGCTCTATGATATGGCGGCCAAACGAAGAATCGGTGGGGGCGTACTGGTCCTCGGTGTGGTAGCCAATCAGGTGTTGTCCACCCGTGGATGGCCCGGCTTCGTGGCCGGCCACCTTTACCTGGTCGCCCCAGTAAACACAGAAGGCCGGCATATTGTCGTCCAGAAGGTACTCCTGCTGGTCGTCGCCTACCATGACTAGAACGTCCAGCTTGGCGTCGTGCAACTTTTTCGACAGGTGGCTGATGGCTTTCTGGTTCTGCTGGTGGCGCTGCTCAAACTTCTCCTGGGTGATCTCTTTGGCGATGCGGGAGGCGTCGCAACGGGCAAGCAAATCCTCAAAGTTTGACGTTATGCCGTCAGTGCCGATCAGTTCCAGATGTCCCTTGTCTCGTTCGCCTCGTCCGGCCCATCCCTCGGCCGGGGTGCTCAATTGCGGGCTGTGGGAGGACGCCAGGCCCAGTACCAAATCTGCCATTTTTCAACTCCTTTGGCCGCTCTCTCTGTCGGCCCACTGTTCGTCATCTGGTGGGATGTTAGCACCATGAAGGTTAGGTTACAATGTTGCCGCCCTGGAGCTCACTGGACAAGCTTGAGTGTAATCGTAGGTGGCTGAATGAGGGCTTTGAGCATCCGGCAGCCTTGGGCGTGGCTGGTGGTTAACGGTTTCAAGGATATCGAGAACCGGTCTTGGAGCACTTCCTATCGGGGCAGGATCTACGTGCACGCCGGGCAACGTATGGTGGTGGACGATTACCCCGAGCAAAGGGAACATATCAGTCGGGCCGGCATAGTGATACCAACTGACTTGTCCAAGGGAGCGATCGTGGGGGAGATAACTATCACCGACTGCATTGGCTGGTCAGATAGCCCCTGGTTTTGCGGCCCCTACGGGTTCACATTGGAAGACGCCTTGGCCTATTCGCAGCCTGTTCCTTATCGCGGCCAACTGGGTTTCTTCCCAGTGGATGAAAGTGTTGTTGGAGAGTTAGGGTTCAACGGGAAGCTGCTCTAGATGAGACGGCCTTGAATTACCACACTCCGCCAGCCAGGCCAATGATGACTCTGCCGCAGACGGCCCGCCAGTGCTTGCGGAAGTACGCCAACTTCTCCGGCCGAGCCACCCGGGCCGAATTTTGGTGGTGGTACCTGGCCATGAGTCTTGTGCTCATGGGGTTGGCTATCATTGACGGTATAATCAACATGGCCTTCCTGGCCCTGAGTATTGGAATAATCATCCCCCTTTCACTTCTTGTCGGCGTTGCTATCGTTCTTCCCTTTCTCACCGTAACCTCTCGTCGGTTGCATGACATCGGCAGAAGTGGCTGGTGGCAGGTTGCCTGGTATGCCATAGATATTGTAGCTTCCCTGGTTTTCCTGGTTGCCTGGGTTTTCGTGTTTATTCTCCTGTTGGGTGGAGCGACAAATGGAAGCAATGAGGTAGAGGGGTCTAACGGAGGGACTTCGCTCCTGGTTTGGATTCCGTTGTTGGCAACCGCGTTAGTTTCGGCAGGAGCAATCATTGCCGTTTATGTCTGGGCCCTGTTGTGGCTGGTCAGACAGAGGGAGGCGGGCCCCAACCGTTTCGGCTCGGATCCCAGGGCGTGGGATGACGAGTAAGTAGGCACTGCTGAAACACCGTTCTGAAAACCTTCCCCATAAAGTCTTGTGATTGTCTGTTCTGTGGAAGGGGTTTCTGCTAGAGGGTAGAATAGGGGCAAGGAAGAAATTCCACCCGGAGACTGGAGTGCAAGACAAGTTGCTTCCACTGTCAAAGCCAATGATGACAATTCAGGAATCGGTCCAGGTGTGTCTGCGGAAGTATGCCGACTTCAGTGGGCGAGCCACCCGGGCCGAGTTCTGGTGGTGGTTGTTGGCTACTACTTTAGTGAGCTTCGCGATTAGCGCCATAGATACGGCGATCTCCACTTTGCTGCGTACCCTTTCCGAGTTTGCATTCAGTCCCTTTTCGACCATATTCGGCCTCGCGATCCTTCTGCCCAACCTGGCTGTTACCGCTCGGCGGCTGCACGACATCGGGAAGAGCGGCTGGTGGCAACTGGTTTGGTTTGTGATAGCGGGAGCCGGCTGGATACTGTTTGTCATCGGTATTATTATCACGATAGTCAGGTTGGTTTCCGGAGACTCTTTTTCCGGAGTAGAAAATGGAGATTTCTTCGCTAACACAGATTTTGCAGATTTTGTGCCGGCGTTAGTAACATTCCTGATTGCGATGCTGGTGAGCTTGGCCGTGTTCGTGTGGTACCTGATCTGGCTGGTCCGTCAGGGAGACTATGGAGCCAACCGATATGGCCCGGACCCGCGAGCCATTGAATAGTAATAGCGGTGCTCGGGGTTTTGCTATTCCTGAGGGTCGGGTAATGGTTGTCGCAGAATCGGCAACGACGGGTAATGATTCACTACCTTTGACGTTTTCCATTCTTTTGATAATTGGCGGCCTCATCACCCTGTCGAAGATTGCGGTAATTGCTAATTGGGTGGTTCTTTGGCTGGTCCGCCGGGATGTGGCGGGCCCCAACTGGTATGGGCCTCTTCAGGGGGCTATAGCGGTGGGGGCCCAATTGTCATAGACTAAGCGCGGTGCCCATGGTGGGTTAAGAATCTGCATGAGCTAACATCGCTGTAAGTTACCCGGCCTAGCAAAGGAGGTAACCCAATGACGATGCCCAATGTCCAGCAGTCACAACCCTCCATGTCATTCTTTGGAGCCATCAAACAGTGCTTTAGCGAGTATGCAAATTTTAGGGGACGAGCCAGTCGGCGGGAATACTGGTGGTGGATCCTGGCGCTTTCCATTGGATGGTTCATTCTTCTTGCGTTGTCTTCTACTGGGTATCTGGCATTACTATTGCCGGTTTTTGGACTGGCGGTATTCTTGCCCACCCTGGCAGTTACCACCCGCCGGCTCCATGACATAGACAAGGGCGGCTGGTGGCAGTTGATCTGGCTTGTCTTGGCAGGACTGGCCGTGATACCAACGTTTATTGGTTTGTTTGCTACCATCGCCTCATTTATGGCAGGTGCGTCCCAGTTGCTTATAGACGGATTCTTCGAATACCTGGCCACCGGCGAGAAGGTGGAGGACAAGTTCCCATGGAAGCTGGTCTCTCCACTGATAACCGGAGTAGTGATTACGCTGTTGATCGACTTGGCTATAGCTGCCTGGGCAATGTTTTGGCTGATCAGACGTGGCCAGGCTGGACCCAACCGGCATGGCCCCGACCCGTGGGCTCTGCCCGCTATGCGTCGAGTAGTGGATTCCTCAATGCGGTCACCCGAAGCTTTTGAATAGTGTCGTACTTTAATCTATAACTTTATGGAGACAAAGAATGCCTAAAGTAATCCCGGTATCCGACGACCTGAGCCAGCCCTTCTGGGACGCAATAAATGATAAGAGGCTGGTGCTTCAGAACTGTACGTCTTGCGACAAGCTCCAGTACCCTCCCTTGGCGTCCTGCCAGGTTTGCGGTTCCGCCGAGGTATTGGAGTGGAAGGAAGTGGATGGGAAGGGGCGCGTTGCAACCTACATTGTTATTGAGGATGGCCGCCTGAATCGCCGAATGCCCGACCAGCCTTACAACCTCGCCCTGGTTACGTTGGATGCTGACCCGTCTGTTAACTTCTACTCGAACCTGCCTGGGGTGGCGGCCTACGAGGCTCCGGTGGGCGCCGCCGTTGAAGTAATGTTTGAAGAAGTGGCCCCAGGGCAGTTGATACACGAGTGGCGAGTGGTGGAGTAAGTGGCTGGGCCCCGACTCAATCAGTTCCAGTTAGCGAATACCTTTAAGTGTAAAGGGCAATGCCTGTGTTGCCCAGAACTAAATTCGTATCTTTGAAATTGCGAAAGGATAGCCAATGACGAGCAGCAACGATTTTCAGTGGCGCAGGGACAGAGACGGCCTGGGAGTTTGGGAACATCGGGGACAGGTGGCAATAGCTGGTTACGGGCATTCCCCGGTCGACCGGCGTTGGGACGGTGTGTCCCTGGACGAAAGTTTGGGCGCCTATGCAATACTGGCGTGCGAAAAGGCAATGGAGCAGGCCGGGGTTACCAAGGACCAGGTAGACGGGATAGTCTGCTGCGACAGCCACATAGCCGGCGGCAGCGGAGGGTCGGCGTCGCAGTGGGCGCCGCGTCCCTATTTCGACCCGCCTTACGATTCGGAGTTTGGGTTGACATTGATAAATGGCCAGTGGCTGGCCAAGACTATGGGTATGGAAAATGTTAAGTTCGCGCCGACCGGTGTGCCCACCATCGGCGAGATGATGGGAATGGCGTCCCAGGCGGTGGGGGATGGTGTTTGTAACACCTGCCTGGTTATTTATCCCACAGGCAACCTCGAGGGGCGCTACCGCCGGGGCGGCGAGAACGCGGACGACTACGCTCGAGGGGCTCGTCAGTGGACTGTCCCCTGGGGTAACCACGGGGGGAATGATTTCATCAACATTTTTCCTCACAACCAGTACTGCCTGAAGTACGGGGGAGAGCACGACGACCTGGCGCCCTTTGTCATCAACCAGCACAAGAACGGTATGCTGACGCCCTGGGGATTCAACTACAACCACGATATCGAGCCTATTTCCGTGGAAGACTACAAGAGCTCGCGTTACATCCTGAATCCTCTGCGAATCTGGGACTGTGACCGTCCGGTCAACGCCGCTGCTGCCTACCTGTTCACGACGGCGGAGCGGGCGCGGGACATGAAGTCGCAGCCCGTATACGTGTTGAATCACTCCCAGCACAATTTCAGGTTCCGGACCACGCAGCCTGACCTGGACGAGGTTGAGATGTGGACTGACCGGCAGGCGGCTCGGATGTACGAAGGTGCGGGATTGGGCCCTGCGGACGTTGACATTTTCAATCCTTATGACGGGTACTCCATCATGACCCAGTTTTTTCTGGAAGGATTCCAGTGGCACGGAGTGAAGCGGGGCGATGCCTTTGCGTTCTATGCCGGGGACATCAGCGTAAAGGGACCCCACCCCTTTAGCTCCAGTGGCGGCAACCTGGGCAACGGCCGAACCCGCACGGCCATGTACACCGACAGCATTGAGCAACTGCGGGGCACGGCCGGCGACCGGCAGGTAACTGTGCGGGCGGAGACTGCTCTTTGCGCGTTCACCACACCCAGCAGCGGGGGATGGCTGATGCTGGGGAAGCACCCGAGTTAGCATGACTAAAGAATGTCACCAATGAACTATGACTTTGTGGCCGCTCATTCTGTGAGCTTGTCCCGGGATTTGGGCGGCAAGTAAACGAGAAAGGAAAGCCAATTGACCAAACTGATTAGTTTCGACATAGACGGTACGCTGGAGGTGGGCGACCCTCCCGGTTGTATAACCCTGGAGATGGTTCGAGCCGCTAAAGCCAGAGGCTGCATCATAGGTAGCTGCTCCGACAGAACCGTGAGCAACCAGCAGAGAATCTGGCAGGTCGCCGAAATAGAAATGGAGTTCACGGTGCTGAAGCATCAACTGGACTCGGTGAAGGAACAGTTCAAGGCGGAAGATTATTATCACATCGGCGACACTGACCTGGACCGCCAGTACGCCGAGCGGAACGGGTTTCATTTCCTGCTGCCTGATGTAGAGGTTGTCCAATTGTGGGAGGCTGCGGATTAGCCAGGATGCAGTAAACCAACTGCTGATAGATCGTTTCCGGAGTGCCCGCAGCGACGGGGGGCTGGCAGTTCTGGAGGGCTTCCATCCGCTGAAACACGCGCTTCGCTTTGGGGCCAAGGTGGGTGAAGTTGTTACCCGGGACCGGAAGCAACTGCAAAGCCTTACCGAGTCCTTGTCTCCGGATCTGGCAGGTATCCTCGGGAAAGACATTGTCGAGGTTCCTGACAAAGTCTTTCGGCAACTTTCCCCGGTGCCGCCGGCTACGGGCGTGATAGCCCTTGCTCAGCGTCCCCTATTTGACCCACATTCCTTTGATCGCAACAACTCCGCTCCCCTGGTCTTGCTGGAGAACCCGCGCAGCCATGGAAATGTCGGCGCTGTCGTTCGAGTTGCCGCGGCAGTCGGGGCAGCAGGTGTGGTTACCACCGGGCAGCATGATCCGTGGCATCCTTCTGCGCTGGTAGGTTCGGCCGGCCTGCATTTTGCATTGCCGGTGGGTCTCGACCGCTGCCTGTCGACAGGGGGCCTCATAAAGCGACCAGACTGGCTGGCGGGTCGTCACTTACTGGCGGTAGACCCCGATGGAGAACTGCTGGTGCGGGATAGCATTCCCGAGGGCGCCGTGCTGGCTTTCGGCACGGAAAGAGAAGGATTGAGTCGGGAGTTGCGGGCCGCCGCCGATGGTTGCGTTTCGATACCAATGCAGCCAGGCGTCTCCAGCCTGAACCTGGCAACGGCGGTCGCAGTAGTATTGTATGCGTGGAGACTCGGGTAGGCCTTAAAACCTACTGCCCCTCTCTGGGCAGCGGTTAGAGTCCGCTATGACATTCTTACCTTGTCCAGTGCCGGAAAGTCGAACCTGACCCCGTGACCCGGGTCTCCGGTCGGTGTGAACTTCCCGTCTTTGGGCAGGACCGGGTTGAGGATGTATCCCGTGTTGTTCAGGTTGAGCGTAGGCAGGTGCTCTACCAGGTAGCCGTTGGATACCCCGCAACACAGGTGCATGGATATTTCCTCCACCAGGTGAGGGGCCATGGGCAAGTGGTAGGCGCCGGCAAGGCGCGCGATACGGAGCCAGGGGGTAATGCCCCCGACCCGGCAAACGTCGGCCTGTACGAACTGGATAGCTCCCCGCTGGAATAGGTCAAGGAACTGATCGGGCTGGCATTCTCCTTCGCCGGCGGCCAGAGCCACGTTGACAGTGCGTCCCAGGCGCTCGTACCCGGCGTGGTCTTCCGCCAGGATTGGCTCTTCAATCCAGAACAGGTTGAACTCCTCCATGGCCCGGGCGCGGGTTATGGCCTCGCCCACCGTCCAGCGCTGGTTGGCATCCACCATCAGCGGAGTGTAGGGACCGATGGCCTGCCGTACCGCCCGCAGTCGGTCGACATCCTCGTCCAGCCGCTCACGTCCCACTTTCATTTTGACTCCCCAATAGTCCTGGTTCACGAAGTTAGTGACCTCATCCAGCAAGTCCTCAGTGGAATATGCCAGGTCGAGGCCGCTGCCATAGGCGGTCACGCTGTCCCGGTAATTGCCCAGCAATTGGAAAAGAGGTTTGCCGGCATCCTTGGCGGCCAGGTCCCACAGGGCAATGTCCAGGGGAGCCAGGGCCACGGCAGTGAGGCCGGACATGGTGATATTGGGGAACACACTATGCCACAAGCGGTCATAGAGGCGTTCTATGTATGAGGGGTCTTCGCCAATAATCCTGTGAGCCAATAGTGTGTCAATGGCTTCCTTCATTCCCCGGCCGCTGGTTCCGTGGCTATAGGTCCAGCCCACGCCGTCCAGCCCATCGTCAGTGTATACATGGGCCATGAGAAGGCTGGTCGAATCAATTTGCTGAGTGGAGTTGGACAGCCCCGCCTGGCGTTGAATGCGGTAGAGGGCAGTTTCTACTTTTTCGATTCGCATGGTTCTTTTCTCCGGTTGGTAGGAATGACAGGCGGGAACTTCCGCAGCAATATTTGTGCCCTTGACTGAGGTGGGAATAACATTTGGGCGGGCTTCAAGCCCGCCCTCCGCTTTTCCTTGTAATTTCGCCCAACGGTCAACTTCCGGATCTCGGGTCCTATGCTGGCGCTCCGGTAAGGGCAAGGCAACGGGAAATGAACGCCTTTATCATCCCGATGGCCCGGTCCGATTCTGGGCCAGGCATGTTGCCGAAGCCATGGACCATGTCCATGAAGTACTCTACCTGGATGTCGCCCCCCGCGGTTCTGAATGCGGTTTCAAACCGCTGCGGGATGGACAATGGTACATTGTCATCCCGGGTGCCCTGGACTATCAGGGTGGTAGGCAGCCGTACCTTTTCGCCCCGCTCCAGAATTTGTTGAGGGTTTCCTTCCTTCATGGTGTCCTGGTCCAGGAAATAGGCTTCGCTGGAAGCCGCCAGCCGCTCGTTGTTAGATTCCTGGGCATACAGGTAGCGGGCGTAGGGGTCGAGAACCGGCCAGCAACAGACCGTATAGGCTACGGTGGCATCAATTTCTGGGGCCCCCGCCAGTTCCAGGGATGCGTAGCGGGAGTCCTTGGGCCGCATTGCGCTGAGCATCAGAGTGTGTCCGCCACTGGATGAGCCCATGCCTCCAACAGTTAGTGGGTCGGCGTTGAATTCGGTCGCGTGGGCCTTCAGCCATCGGATCGCGTAGTTGACGTCTTGTACCTGGGCGGGATAGGGGTGTTGCGGAGCCAGGCGGAAATCGACGGCGGCAACCACTATGCCGCTGGCTGCCAGTGCCCGGTTCATCACCTCATCGCTGGTAAGGTCACCCCGGTTCCAGGCCCCACCGTGGACATCAAGCAACGCCGGGAAGGGACCGTCTCCCTGGGGTTGGTAAACGCGTACGGGCCAGGGCTGCTGACCGTCGTGGCGGTATTCCTGGTCAATAATATCTATTTCTACCTGTCGTGAGGGATTGTACGTTGCCATGTCATTCTCCAACCCTGGGCCCATTGCTTTCATGGGCCAGGCTGTTCTCAGGTATTTCCTAAATCAAGGCTTCCGGCGTGAAGATTCCTTCCATGTCTTCCGCTGTGGCACGGTCTTGGGGTGTAATGCCGAGTGAGGTTTCCATGAACCAATAAACCTGCTTCAAGTGATGGGTGCTGTGGCTCAGGATAATGTTCAGCAGTTCAACCACGGATACTTCCCCGCCATAGTGAGCAGGAACCACACGGTCGAAAGACTCGTTGTCACCACTGTTCAGAAACTCAACGATGTTTGCAATAACTCCTTCGGCATACTCGGCGATTTCCTCAGAAGAGTTGACGCTGGCCAGGCGCTGGCGGCAAGCCTGCATATCGTCAGTGGTCATGCTGCCAGTCTTGTGGCTCAAATAGGCCAACTCTGGGAAGGACATGATGTGGACGATGGTGTCCCGAAGGGTTTCCGGTCGCCAGGCAACGTCGCTCTCGAGCTGATCTGGACTGAGTTGCATGGTGGCGCGTATTGTGGCGTGCAGAATCTTGTCGTATTTGTCTGCCAGCCATCCGGTCCTGCCGGACAGGTCAACCTGGGTGTCAAGCTTCAGGGTGGCGATGAGCTTTCTCGGGAAATAACCAATGATTATTTCGTCGTCGATCACAGTTACCGGGGCGGACTTAACGCCCTTGCTTTCAAGAAACTGCTGGGCAGCAGGTTCGCTGGCGATGTCGTGGTGCTCATACTGAACACCGTTGGACGTGAGAAACTCTTCCAACGTCCGGCAACTGAATCAACCAGGGTTGGTGTAAACGTGTACGCTGGTCATGGCGCTTCTCCAGTTTTAGACGGCCCCGGAATGTTGTCCCTATCGGTCTGCAAAAAGGTGTCTGGATACCTGGACAGCCGTCGTAGTTTGGTAATTGCAGAATAGCGGAAACCCGTTGCCATATCAAGGCAGTCTTGGATGGGGCCCCTTATCCCTGGTACAGTCGTTTGCGAAAAGGGCGCCTCTTGAAATGAGTTCAATAAATGCATTCAAAGGCTAGCCGCCCCCTACTGTTGCTGAATCCAGTGCTGAATCCAGCACACAACCGGGGAAGCAATGTTTGTGGCAGACTCCGTCAGACCTTCAAAGCAACCCCGCTCCAGGAAGAGCAATTGTGGGTTGGGCGGCTTGTTGTATAATTGGCCGAGAAACGGGTGCGGACAAGCGTTTAAGCTTGCAAGTTGCAACTTCAGTCCGCGTAAACTACCAACGAAGGTAGGGAGACACCAGCCATGGCCAGTGATCTCTTGATTCTTGATGAAAAGCCTCAAGCGAAGTACCTGATTGCCGGTTGGCACCGGAATTGGTCGGATGGGGGCAGTATATCCAGCGGACTCCCCAAATATCTGATAGACCAGTTCGGCGCAAGGAAGATCGGCCGAATGGGCAGGGATATCGAGAAGCTCTGCTATCCCTTCCAGGTAACTGGAACCCATGATTCATACCGACCGGCCTGTGCGTTTGACGAAGGCCTTCCCAGCGTGGCGATGCACTGGGACAACGACTTCTACGACGCTGGCGGAGGGTTGATAGTCTTCATGGGCGAGGAACCGTGGTTCGAGTTGGACCTCTACGGCGAAGCTTTTTTCAGGGCCGTAAGGGAACTGGGAGTGGAGCAGACGGTTACGGTGGAAGGGTATAACGGCCCTGCTCCGCCTGACGTGGAGCGGCGAGTAGGCTGCGTCTACAGCCGTGCCGATATGAAAGAGGAACTGGAGAAGTATGGCATCCAGTTTTCCAGCTATGGTAGCGGCGGGCGGCAGGGCCCAACCATAGGAATGGCCGTGGTGACGATGGCTCATTACCTTCACGAGGACCTGAAAGTGTTCCGGTTGGGGGCAATGGCCCCGATGTATCCCTTTACTACCCAAAGCAACCAGCAGGTGGGAATAATAACCGACTACCGGTCTTTCTTCGATATTATGCGGCGGTTGAAGGCGATGTTTGGCCTGGATATAGACCTCACTGACCTGGAAACCCGCGGAAACGTGGAATCTCAGAGGCTCAAAGAAACCCTGGAGCGAATTGGAAATGCCAATTCCAATGCCAAACAGATAATTGAGCGTGTCCGTGCGGATTACAGCTTCACACCTTTCCAGAATCCGGTGGATCTAAATTCAGGACTGGATCGGGCATTGGACGACATACTGCATAGTGCCCCGGATGGATCGGACGACCCGGAGTAGATAAATCACGACCCAGACGAATTGATTGACACGAGCCATTGAAAACACTTACCGGCCAGATTACTGACCACTTGGGATTCAAATTACCAGGGGGGAACACAAGGTGCGCCTTAAGGGAAAAACTGCGCTGATTACCGGCGCAAGTCGAAATATAGGCAAGGAGATCGCACTAACATTTGCCAGGGAGGGGGCCGACCTGGCCCTTTGCTCGTTACAAAGCCAGCAGGAATTGGACGAGGTGGCAGCTGAGTGCCGGGAGTTAGGAGTAAGTACGTTTACCACCACAGCCGATGTGTCAGACTCGGACCAGTGTAGGCGCCTGGTGGCGGAATCGTTGGAGTCGCTGGGAAAAATCGATGTCCTAGTTAGCAATGCTGCCGTCCGTCCCCACCATCCATTGCTCTCGGTAACGGATGAAGATTGGCACCGAGTCTTCGGCATAAACCTGCATTCCACCTTCTACCTGTCCAAGGCGGTGTTGCCTGGTATGATGGAAAGGGAGACGGGAAGCATTATAGGTATTGGAGGTATGGCGTCCATCACGGGGCGACCCGACACCTCGGCGGTCACTGCTGCGAAGACCGGGTTGTGGGGTTTTATACGGGCGGTTGCCGCCGAATTCGCTCCCTACAATATCCGGGCTAACATGGTAAATCCGGGGACGATAGATACCACCCGGCGCAACCCGGAGTGGTTCGCCAGAGAGTCGCGGCGTCCCACGGGCTCCGATGAACAGTTGCGGCACATTCCTCTGGGCAGGCAGGGAACGATTTATGATATTGCCAATGCTTGTCTCTTCCTGGCCTCCGAGGAATCGTCGTACATAACTGGCGACCAGCTAAATGTCGTTGGTGGCCGTTATCTGGTGGCGGCGGCTACGGATTAGCCGGATTTGGTGTTACTTGACATATAAAACCAACAATTGGGGTTGGGAGGTAAACCTTGGCAGGAACCGAACGGCAAGTAGTCAATACAGCGAGCGCTCCCCAGCCCTTGGGCGCTTATTCTCAAGCTATAAGGGTCAAGGTCGGCGAGTTCTTGTATATTGCGGGCCAGGTAGGAGTCGATAACGACGGCAACCTGGCCGGTGACGGCAGCCTGGCGTCTCAGACTCGCCAGGTCTATGAGAACCTCGGCAACATCCTCAGTTCCGTCGGGGCTTCTTTCAGCGATGTGGTCGAGTTTACCACCTACGTGGTAGGACGAAAGTCGGTAGTCCCCTTCATGGAAGCTCGCGCCGGAATATTTCCAAGCCTCTACCCCAAGGGCGACTATCCTCCCAATACCCTCTTGGTAATTGAAGGTTTGGTTCGTGAGGAATTCCTGGTCGAAATCAAGGCCGTGGCAGCATTGCCGTAGTCTGCGGCCGATTTGTTCCGGCTAACCAGGTTTGTTGAATGGGGGCAAGTATCAATAGCGAACAATCCCACGGCGCGGGCGCCGCAACACTGGATGAAATCCACGGCCTGTTTCAGGCAGCAGTTGCCGATGACCCCTCTCTCTCCCTTCTCAAAGGCTTCAAGGTTGATTTCTCCGGCAACCAGGATTTTCACAAGGTATATCTGGCCGTCCGGTGCCAGTGTGGGACCGCGGGTCTGCTTAGCGTGGAAGTAGCAATGGAGAAAACCCTGCCTGAAGTAAGGGAAGCCATGCCAAGCTTGCTGGAGAACCTGCAAACAAAGGTAAGGATGTTCAACAGCATGTCCTGCGAAATGCACGCCCGAATGAGACAAGGTGCGTTATAATGTTAATACACTAGTTGAATCCAGGTAGCTTCGGGGTTCAGCGATACAGGCAGACCACAGGGAAACCAAGGAGAGGAAGGGATTGCAACGCAAGTTGACCTTTGACCAGGCGTTCCAGGGAACCAAGAACTTTTCCGAAAAGTACGTGGAACGTGGCCCCTACGAGTTTTTTCCGGAGCAGGAAGTGGTGGAGGTGGTCCAGCAAGGGCTGGCCGAGAATCAGGTCAATCATGGATTCCGCTACTGCCCTTGAATGCCACTGAGCGGCGATCCCGTTGAGGACCGCAAGAAGATTTGCCCCTGCGACCGACATCACGAAGACATACAGCGCGACGGCTTTTGCATTTGAATGTTCTTCGTGAGCGAAGAGTTTCTTCGCAAGTATGAACAGGGTGAGGATTTTGTCCAGACCATTGACGAAGCTGTGAAACCCGGAGAGGGCTTGTTCGATCAGGATTACAAGTCAAAGGCCGATTTCAAAAACGGTTGACAGCCAGAATTTCCCAGCTTCGGCACTTTGCCAAATCCAGCACAGGAGACAGTTATTATGGACATTACAGTTTACACTTCCGCTGGTTGAGGTCCTTGCCACATGGTGAAGGTGTATCTTTCACGCAAGGGCCTGGAATTCACGGAACGAAACGTCTCGGAAGATGAAGCTGCCTTGGAATCTCTCCTGGCCATGGGGTTGCGAAGTACCCCGGTCACTGTTATCGGCGACCAGAACATAGTCGGCTACAGCCCTCCCAAGCTGGAAGCGGCCCTTAAAGCTGCCGGGACGTAGCTTACCCGCGATATATTAAGCTTCAGGTTTGCCGTCAATAGGACGCTCTGTCGCCGGATCGTAATGAGCCGGATTGAAAGGGCGTCCTTGTAATGTCTTCGTTTTGCCCGTCTTTGATGGGTTTAGGATGTCTGCCCGCTTCACCCCTCAAACAACAGTTGGCTGTCAGGATAATTCTCAGTAGAACTCCTGCTTCTTGAGCTGTTCCTCCACTGGCTGCATTATTTGCTCGTACAGCACCTTCTTGTCTTTCAATTGAAAGAACAGCCACCGAAGCAATACAGGGGCACCCTGGGACTTTGGCTGCCACGTTATGGACCATTGCGTGCCATCGCCAAATGGTTCAAAGGTGTCAATCCGGTCCGACCAGTCTGAGTCCAGAGCTTTGATTTCTCTTCTGTGGGGAGGGTCAAACGCATAAGACCAGCGATGGGCGCCCTGGGATTTGTCCCGAAAAGTGTAAGTTGTGCCCTCATGGCTTTCCAGGCTGCCGTACTTGTCCTCCAACAGGCGAGGGTCCGGGTCTCCGTGGGCCGGAAACGCTGTGACGTGCGTAAATGCCTGCGCCGGGCCAACAGGCAAGTGGGTTGATATGCTGATATTGGGCATTGGTTCCTCAAGGGCGGACCCCCATAGGTCTCGCTCTGCTTGTTTCGGCTGAATGACAGGTCAGGCTAACTTCGGAAGTAAGGAATTACCTCTTTGGCCATGATCTCCATCTGGCGGTAGAGGCTTGCTGGGTCGGGAGACAGAAAACCGAATATAAAATCTCGAACTCCCGCGTCGATGCGTTCCTCAATTCCCTTGATGCAGTCCTGGGGAGTTCCCGTAAGGCAAAGAGCCCGGGCTATATCCTCGGCGCTGCGTTCCGGAGTAACGTACCGCTGCCCCACCTGGGCAACGGCAGTGGCTTGGGCCTCTCCCCGGTCGGTGCTAATCGCTGTGGGCTGGTTTAACCCCCAGTGGAAACCGGTCAGGTCCCTTCCCGCTTCCTCCGCAATCTGCCTCACCTCGTCGTTGGTGGCTTTGAGACGGCGCAGGGTAAACAGGTAAGGATACCAGCCTTCGGCGTGCAGGGCGGCCCGTCGCATGGCCGGCTCGCTGCGTCCGGCTATCCAGGTTGGCGGGTAAGGCTGTTGGTGGGGGCGAGGCAACAGGGTCACATCCTCAAAGTCGAAGAAGCGCCCGTGATGGGTCACATGCTCTTCGGTCCAGAGTCTCTTCATAATCTGCAGCATCTCGTCGGTTCGGCGGCCGCGGGTTTGGACCGGAATGCCTAGTGCGTCAAACTCAATGCGTGTGCCGCGCTGCCCGCTGATACCTATTCCAAAGTCCAGACGCCCCTTGGATACAATGTCCAAAGACGTAACCAGCTTGGCCAGCATGATCGGATGATAGAGGGGAGCAATGACGATGCCTGTCATTACCTGCAACGTTTTGGTGGCTCCGGCCGCCGCCGCCATCATGGGGATGTTTAGCAAAGTTGGCCGGGGAGGGTTGCCGTCCATTATGTGCTCGCCCGTTGTTATCCGGTCGTAACCTAGCTCCTCTGCTTTTTGGGCGAACTCCACCACGTCCCAGTATTCTTCCACGGTGAAATTGCAGCCGAAGGTGATTTGCGGCGTAGTCATTGTCACTCCTTGGACGCAGGTCCAGGCGGAAAATTAAAGTAGTCGGTTCATATCCGTGAGTATTTTAGGGGCTGGGGTTGTTAGTGGCAATTGGGTGCGGACGGTAGACTACTCAACCTTGTCCCCTTTCCCAGCGAGAGGGGAACGAGGTCGAGTAAAAGCGGGGAGGAATCATCCTGATAGCTGTCTCTTGTTGGCTCTTTCTGAAATTAAATGAACTCACTCGTTCGGCGCGCTACGCACGGGTTTCAGCATATTGAGGCGACTATTGCACCACCTTGGTGTCAGGTCGGAAGGCGGCCCAGGCGAACCAGAAGTGGTTGGCATGAACAACGGGAGTCAGTTGGCTTCCGGCAAGGGGCCCCGACAGGGCCTGACCGAAAATATTCCACCGGCTGCCGGTTTCCTGGTCCAGGAATCCGTCACTGTCTTTGCTGAAGGTAAGGGTCTGGCCCTCAAGATCCTGCAGAAAAATACCCGTTGAGCCCACCTCCCTGGAATCTGCAATACGGAAGCCGTCCAGGGCGGAGCGGACGCCGGGCCTGAAAAACACCACTAGGTCTTGGCCGCTGGCTGAGTAATTTACCACCCTCTCAGCCTCAAGGAAAGAAAAGGGAAAGGCTATAGCCTCGTCCTCTACGGTGAGGGCAGCAACCCTCTCCGTGGGCAACAGGCGTTCGTCGGTCTTGCCGAAGAAAAGGAAGGGGGACTGCCCCACCTCATCGTAGCCAACATAGGGATTGGAACCATAGTTCCGTGAATGACCTGTGTCCCGCGAAAGCACCTGAGCTTCCGGGTAGGTGTCCTTGAAGTCCTGCCAGGCGACAATAGTGGCGGGAAGGATTGCCAGCCGTTGCCCCGTAAGCTGGCCCACGATGGCCTCTCCGGTAAGTTGCTGCCACCAGGACTGGGTCTGCCGGTCCCACATTATCAGGTCGCTGTTGCGGAGGTTGCCTGACACTCCGAAGTCGTAAAGTACCCCGTCCAGCCTACGGTCGAAGACAATGGCCGAGTTGCACAAGGGGCAGAAGGTGGCGGCCACCGGTATCCCGCCCACAGTGTCATTTACAATTTCGTGCCAGGTCAGGATTTGCAGAGGGTATGCCCTGGCGTCCCCGTTCAGTTCCAGGGCAATCACGGGTTCCTTTTCTTCCAGCCAGCCGTCCGCTTCAACAACTGACACAAACTTCGGGTCGTCAATCGGTGGTATGCCGTCCCTGGGTACTCCGCCGGAAAAGATTTCGCTGTACGGGACGCTGCGCTTGCTGAAGTCCGTTTCCCAATTTCCCGTGTAAATTCCTGCCTGGCGCAACTCCTTTGCCCATTCAGGTTCTGCTCCAACGGTAGGTTCGGTGGGGCTGGGAGTTGGTACCGGAGTGGCAGAAAGTTCAGTGGCGCCGGGTATGGTTACCGTTGGCGAGGCGACTGAAGGGGAGGACGTGGGCCGGTCTTGCGTTGCTTGGGAAGCCGTTGGGAACGGTTGCAATGTTGGAACATTGGTCGGTAGTTCTACTTGCGCAGGCTGCGTCACCTGGGTGGCTTCTTCCGCAATGCTGAGAGGTGTCGCTGGCGGGTTTTGACTGGCGCTGGGGCCACAGGCAGTTACTGAGACGAGAACCGTCAGGAGCAGCGGGGTAAAGAAGAGAAGAAACCGAAGTCTGGGTCTTTGCATTAAGGAAACTCCGTCTTTCGAGTAAACGTGGTGAGTTCTTGGATCATATCTACCTATTACTACGTCGCAATTGGCCGGGCGGATCAGGTATTTCGGGTAATTGATTGGGGAAGCCTACGCTTGGAGATCGGTTGCGTCAATTCCGGCAGGCGTTTCCTGCTATAGAGATTCAGAGTAAAATACGGACACCAAAGGGGAGAGGGGGCGCTTAATGGCTACGGAACAACAAGGCAAGTTTGAGGTAGATGAAGCGGCAATCCAGCGCACCGTGGAAGGTCTCAAGGGAAGGAATGTCGACGCCGTGGTGGCGGAAAATGGGGTCGAAGCCAGGCAAATCCTGATAGATATGATTCCTGATGGGGCAGAGGTGTTCAAGAGCACTTCCGAAACCCTGGATACCATAGGTTACTCAGACTACATTCGGGAAACTGACCGCTACAAGAACCTTTCATTGGAAATCTCGGAGGAGCCGGACCGTGAGCGGCAACGGGAATTGCGTCGCCTGGCCGGGGTGGCCGAATATTTCGTGGGCAGCGTCCACGCAATTGCCGAGACTGGGGAAGTGCTGGTCGCCAGTGGCTCAGGAAGCCAGTTGGGGGCCTACGTCTTTGACGCCAAGAATGTGATTTGGGTGGCGGGAGTACAGAAAATCTGTCCCACTCTTGATGATGCAATGGCCAGGATAAGGGGTTTTTCGGTGGAACGGCACCACGAGTGGGCGGTTGCCCAGGGCCGCGCTGCAGCTCCCATGGGAAAGTTGATGATTTTCGAGAATGAACAGAATGTGAATCGTATCAAGATGGTGTTAATTAAGGAGTCGTTGGGGTGGTAAGAGTATCTAGGTACCCCATAATTACCGGAAGAACGTTTGACCGCCCGGTAGGCCTGAATTACCATTAGCGCGACAGGCGTCGGCACAACCAAATCGCAGTTATCTAGGAGTTTGTATATGGCCACTACTCAGGAACAGCTCTACGACGTTGGCGGAGTGACCATGCCGCGTCCCTTCAAGATTCGCCGTTTAGGCCACTTTGGCTTTAATGTCAACGATATGGAGGCAGGACTACGGTTCTACAAAGACCTGCTGGGATTCAAGGTTTCGGACCACTTGAATTTCAAGGGGAACCCGCAGAGGGCTGAAATCCTCAAGGATGTTCCCGACAAAGACTGCCAGGGCGCGTTTATGCACCACGGCGGCGACCATCATTCCTTCGTTCTGTTCCCGAAAAAGGCACTGGATGTGCTGGGCCGGGGCAGCGGCCACGAAGGCGACGGTGACGTTACCATCAACCAGATTACCTGGCAGACCGGTTCGCTGGCCGAGGTGGTAAACGGGCACCACTATTTTGATGACATGGGCATTCCCATCCGACGTACTGGCCGGGACATGCCGGGCAGCAACTGGCACACCTACGTATGGGACCCGGACGATAACATCAACGAGCTGTACTATGGAATCGAACAAATAGGTTGGCTGGGCCGCAGCAAGCCCAGGCCCATGCACTACCGGGGATTCGGTGAAGCTCCTACCTTGCCGCAGATGTCCGAAGAAGCCGAAGTAGATGAGGCCGTGGAAAAAGGCATTGAAATCTTCTCCGGCACCCGGGATAGCGAAGCAATGCCGGCGGTCTATGACGTTGACGGCATCCTGCTACCCAGGCCCTTCAAGATTACCAAGATTGGGCCTGTGAACCTCTTCGTGCGAGACCTGGATGCTGCTGCGGAGTTCTATGCAGAGCGGCTGGGCTTCGTTTTCTCCGAGGAGGTCAACTTCAACGGGCACCGTGCAGTTTTCATGCGAAACGGCAACGAACACCATAGTCTTGGGCTGTTCCCCAAGGCACTGCGGGCGGAACTGGGTTGCAGCCCCCACACTTCGTGCATGTCTTTCGGGGTAGAAGTGGGCTCCTACCGGCAGTTGAAAAACGCCGTTACGTTCTTCAAGGACAATGGTGTCACCTTCAAAGAGATTCCCGCGGAACTGCACCCTGGCGTTGACTATGCAGCCTTTGCGCAGGACGCGGACGGGCACCTCATAATGCTTTACTACTACATGGAACAGTTGGGCTGGGAAGGCCAACCGCGTCCCAAGGCACTGCGGCGCAACGTTGGAAATACCGACGAGTGGCCGGACACCCTGGAAGCACTTTCCGACACCTACGTAGACCAGGTATTCCAGGGGCCGTTGGGGTAGCCGGGAGCCTGCTGGAACTTCCCTTCTCACCAGAGATAGAGGTAGGAAGGGGCTACAGTATTTCGTCGCGTATGAAACGGGCTTCCTGATTCCTGAAAGGAGACATAAGAATGCGCCAATTGACTAGTAATGTCTATGTGGAAACGGAGTTGCGTGGTTGCAACCATGGCTTTGTTACAACTTCCGACGGCGTGGTGATGATTGACAGTCCCCACAAGCCTTCCGATGCTATGAAGCTGAAGGCGGAGATTGCCAGGCACGGTCAGCTAAGGTACATCATCAACACCGAACCGCACGGCGACCACTGGACTGGGAATGCTTTCTTCGATGCGCCGGTGATAGCCCACGACGGTGTCCGGACCCGCATTCTTGAGACGGACCTGGAGGAGCACATCGAACGGGTGGCAAACTTCGGGCCGGAAGAGGGCCCGCTGATGCAAGGCTACAAGCCCAACGTACCGATCATCACCTTCAAAAACGGCATGACCTTGCGGGTAGGTGACCACACCTTCCGAATGATCCATATGCCAGGCCATACTCTGTACCAGGCGGCTATAGTTATTGAGGAAGAGGGCGTAGTATTCACCAGCGACAACATCTTCCACAAGGTGCAAACGTGGCTCCACGAGGCAAACCCGGACCTGTGGCTGACGGCCCTGGAGTCGCTGCGCAAGCTGGACGAGGACATTTTCGTGCCTGGGCATGGCGATCTCTGCGACAAGGGCTACTTGGATGAGCAGGGTTCCTTCATCATGGAATGGCGGGATTACGTCAAGGAAGCCATTGACATAGGCATGACCCGGGACGAGGCGGCCCTGAACCTGAACAAGTTGGTAGATCGCTATCCCATGGATGTGGGGCAGGCGGCCATGGCTCCGATGGTGATGCGGATCAGCGCGGCCAACCTGTACGACTACCTGACCGGGGGATGGGAACCGCCGAAGCCTGCCAGCCTGGCCCTGAGGCCGCGCGGAGCATAAAACAGATCTTCGGCAGATGATTGCCAGGAAGGGGAAAAGTTTGAGGGGCGGGTTTCAAACCCGCCCCTCTGTTTTGCCAAGCCAATTCGGCGCAGGGATCCTTGCTTTAGGCGGTTGCCACTTCAATCTTCTTCGCGTAATGGGGCATTATCTCGGTGGAAAAGAGTTCGATTGAGCGCATTGCCTGCTCGTGGCTCAGGTCACCCCACTGGAAAGAGCAGACAAAGTAGTTGGCCCCGGTTGCAACGTATTCGTCCATGTACTCGCTTATGGTTTCCGGTGAGCCGGCAATGGCGCCGAATCCCGCGCCCGACCCGGAATGGCCGTCACCAAGACCGCCTCGCAGGCCGGTCCGGCGCTGCTGGCGTTCCACTTCTTCCAGGGAAGCGTCCAAGTCTCTGCGCTCTTCCCGGGGCAAGTCCCTCGGCGGAGCCGAGGCTGGCCGGGGGTTCATGCCGGACCCGTAGAACTGAGTTAGACCACGCCTCTCTGCTTCAAGCCGGCGTGGAGTACCCAGGTTCCAGCGGTAGGACTCCCAAGCCGGTTGGGCCTCGCGCTGGGCCTGTTCGTCGGTCTCGGCCAGCAGCATGTGGTTGACCAAACCGATCTTGGGTTCAGTGCCTTGAATTGTCAGGGCTCCCTTGCCCTGGTGCTTCTCCCATTCTTCCTTATAGCGCCTTACGTTGGCCTCGAACCCGTCCAGCGAGCCTACGATGATGGTGTTCATGCCGTCCATGGCTGCAGTTTCAACGTTCCGCATGTACCAGAAGGGCGGGAATGGCGTCTGCTGGGGGCGCAGCCGCATGGGCAGTTCGTCGAAGTTGTAGAAGTCTCCGTGGAAGTTCAACTCATCGTGACTGAGTCCTTGCTGTATGCAGCGCAGGGTCTCTTCGTAGCGGGTCGCGTTTAGTTCTACGTCGGTGTCCTGCCCCCAGAAGAAGGCTTCAAAAATGCCGCCGCGGCCCACGCCCAACTCAAGCCGGCCGTTGCTGAGGTGGTCCAGCATGCTGATCTCTTCAATCAGCCGGACCGGGTGGTGCAGGGGCAATACGTATACGCAAGGGCCGAACCTCAGAGTGGTTGTGCGCTGGGACAGTGCTGCCAGGAACACATTCTGGGAGGGTGCCAGGCTATGCACCGCAGGGGTGTGATGCTCGGCCAGGTGGTAGGAATAGAAACCCGCTGACTCGAGCCGTTCCAATTGGATAAGCCGCAGGTCATAAATTTCTTGCAGAGTCATGCCGTGACAGGGTTCTATATGGTCGAATACCCCAAACTCTAATGCCATTGAGCGCTCCTTTGACGAAAAGTCTTCAGCAAAATTTTCACATTGTGCCTATTTTACTACCGGTATTGCGGTATAACAACGTCGACGTAAATCCCTGGCAGTGTGGTAAGACAATCGTGGCGGACCCTATTTCCCCTCTTTTATGAGGTCGGCAGCACGTTCACCAATCATAATGGTGGTGGCGTTGGTGTTGGCCCGGGTAATTTCAGGCATTACCGAGGCGTCTATGACCCGCAAGCTCTCAAGCCCGTGTACGCGGCAATACTGGTCCACCACTGCCATAGGGTCCGAGGATGGCCCCATCTTGCAGGTTACGGTGGTGTGCCCGGCGATTCCCGAATTTCGTACCAGCCAGGCGTCCAGCGCAGCGTCGTCCGCCAGGTCGGCGTCAGTCGGGGCGAGGCGTTCGCCCAGCAGTCCCTCAAAAGCGGAATGCTGAAACAATTCCACGCAGCGTCGCACGGCGGCCCTCAGCCGGGAGCGGTCAAGAGGGTCGGTCAGGAATCTGTAGTCGAGGTCAGGCTGTACCCTGACGTCATTGGAAGTCAGCGTAAGCTCACCCTGGCTGAAGGGCAACTCCAGCCTGCAACCAATGCGAATATCCGGCGTAACCGTACTTTCCGGATAAGAGGTCGTCGGCTGGACCTGAATGTCGTTGCGAGGGCTGGAAGGCTCAGAGGTAAATCGAAGACCCACCTGGTTACGAGGCGCGTCGGAAGCTGGCCGGTTGCCTTCAATCAAGCGGAAGCGCAGGGATGCTGAGGGATGGTTCTTCATGTTCCTTCCCACGCCGGCCAGATCGTGCAAGGGTTCTATGCCCATGTCTTGAAGGTGCTGGGCCGGGCCCACGCCGGACAGCATGAGCAACTGGGGAGACGCGATGGCGCCGCCGCTAAGGATTATCTCGTCTCCTTCCGCAACAAAT